>VWZU01002302.1:25021-105154 GCA_013397095.1 Sterrhoptilus dennistouni | reverse complement strand
GCCGGTCCCGGCGCCCGGGGAGGGTCCCGCGGTGTCCGAGCGGGGCCGCAGCGCTGGACGGGCGCAGGACGCTGTTCCATGGCGCTTGGCAGCGCGTTTTATGGATATCCTTTGAAGGGAGAACCCAGCAAACCGAGTGTGCTGTGCCGCCCCTCTGCGGCAGTGACCCTTTGCTCCTGGCAGCTGTGGGCTATTAAACTTTTTATTTTCTTTTTTTTTTTCCTTTTTTTTTTTTTTTCTGTTTGGAANTTTTTTTCGTTTGGGAAAGCCTGCTTTAACCAGCAGGGCTCCTTCTGTAGCATGTTGTGTGATACTGTGTCTTACATCAGGGAAGAAATAGAAATCATATGTGAAAGGCATGAGAGTGTCTCTGGCTGTGAGTGTGAGACACGAATAAATGGTGTCAGACTGTCCTGGCTGGAACGTGCCTTGTGCCACCGCAGCTCCAGGTGATCAGCCAGGCTTTGTACACTGGTACCTCATCTCTTCCCCTAGTCCGAAGCTGTTCCTTCAGGATTTTTCAAGGAAGTGGTTGTACCTAGTGAGAGGAGTTCTTATTTCAAGTCATTGTCTCGAAAGGAGGATAAACAGATGACAGTCAAGCTTGGTGGGAGTGTCGGTGCATTTTTCAGGCTCCTCTGTGCCTCCTTTCAAACTGGTTTTAAGATGTCTACAAGCTGTAGATTTTTAAATGTCTGTTTTTACTATTTTCAAGTGAATGTGCAGTCACTCCTGTGGTTAGGGCTGTGGAAACCCCTCCAGGCCATGGTTACAGCTGTATTGACTGAACCACTGAAATATTATTCTTGGCTGTTGGCTGGACTCCTCGGCTCTGGAAGATTCTGTTCAGAGTGTCAGGATTCACTCGGCAGTATTGGCTCACCCACTTGTGCTTAAATCACCATGTCAGATGGTTGTGGTTTTTTTTTTCCTCTGCATTATTGTCTGTGTCCAAGTCAAGTTGATTTTGGGCAACCAAATTCAGTTGCACAGAGGGTACACGAGACAGGCTGAACTTCTCTGAACTGTCAGGCATCTTACTTGTCTGAGCAAACAATAATTCCTATCGCTGATGTGATGTGATGCAGACTCTGTTCACTATTGGACTAGGTGTTGTTTTCAGCTGTAGCCCCGGTGGATCCCAGCAGAGGTTATTTGGCCCGTGCTGCCAGCAGCCTCACATGAGCACGGCTGGGATTTCTGCTGGCCCGGGGCCTTTGCAGAGCTGCCGGCATGTGCTGCTCACAGCAGCCTCGGGAAAGGTGCTCGAGCACTCCACGCAGGAGGTTCTGCTGCCCCAGGTCTGAGCAGCACAGAGAATGAGCCGGAGCAGCACTCAGTGGTACCACAGCCCCTGGTGCTGCTGGCCCTTTCCTCGAGTGACTTCACAGAAGTCATTTGCCTGCCTTTAAAATCTATTAGAATACCCTATTAAAATACCCAAATAGGTATTATAGGTACCAAATAGGTCCCTATTAGAATACCCAAACAAGAGAACTGAATGTGTGTGCTGCTTCGCTGAGTCGGGAGTCTCCCTTGGTTTATTTGTACTCGTGTTCTTTTGCTTTACCCGTGTTTTTATTGTCAAATGTTTAAGGTGTTTTGCTCATTGAGGGATATTTGCTTTCACAGCTGTGAAATGGTGCTGTGTAGAATCTCATGCAGTTTATTAGTCCTGTGTGTAACCCTGGAGTATGCTCCTTTGTCTGGTGATTTCCCACATACAGCTATTGCCTGGAATGTGTAACGGGTTCTCTTGCCTTCAGCAAGTGAAAAACTGAATTTGCTTGTGGCTGAAATACTCCTGTTCTGTTGTAAACTGTGTGTGTTTTTAAGTTTAGAAAATTACTGTTGTTTACTAATTTTTTCCCACAAGCATCAGAAATAATAAAGACTCTTTTCCTGTGGACTTTAGTGACTCACCTCTGGCTTCACTTCCTTCCAGGTTCCCCCTGCATCCTTGTCTTCTAGTCCAGAGCAAGGTCCAGGCTGGCCAAGTGCCCTGGGACACAGGCACTGGAGCCAGCGGCTGCCGGTGCAGTGTGTGAGTCTGTTGCCTTGGGAAGTCAGGCTGGAATTCCAGCATGAAACATCCCTTGTGTTTGGGTGAACACAACTGCACTGACGGCCTCACTGGAACCAGTCATTGCACAGGATATGGCTACAGCCATTGATCATATTCTTTGAAAAGTGTAAAATCAGTCATGTCAGTGTGTTCAGTGGCTCAGGTTTTAGGAATTACATAGAATCATAGAATTGTTGTGTTTGGACAAGATCACCAAGTCCCGCTGTCAACCCTGCCATCACCATGTTCACCACTAAAGCATGTACCCAGGTGCCACATCCACATGTTTTTGAGCACTTCCAGGGATGATGACTCCACCGCTACCCTGGGCCAGGGCTGGACAACTCTTTCCATGAAGAAATTTTCCATAATATCCAACCTAAACCTTCCTTGGTATACCTTGAGGCCATTTCCTCTTGTCCTGTCTCTTGTTACTCAGGAGAATAACCCCCAGGTGCTACAACCTCCTTTCAGGGAGATGTAGAGAGTAGAAGATCCCCTCTGAGCCTCCTGTTCTCCAGGCTGAGCCTCCCCAGCTCCTGCTGTCGCTCCTCATCAGATTTGTGCTCCAGATTCTTCCCCAGCTCTGCTCCCTTCTCTGATGACCTGTTCCATGATCTTCTCTGGCACTGAGGGCAGGCTGACAGTCTTGTAGTTCTGGAACTGAATCTTTCCCTTATCAAAACCTCTTTCTGAAGGTTGCTTTGGCTCCAGGGTAGAGTTTGCTGGCAGAGCCGGGTGTGCTGTGCTCAGGATGCTGGCTCAACAGCTCCATCAGTGAAATGGTGATTTTTGCTGGATCCCATTGCCCTGGACTTGCCTTGGGCTGCTCTGACCTGTTGTTATCTAGGATTTGCTGCAGCCTCTGGGCTAAGGGGAGGAAAGAGTGGCATGGATGGTGGCGTGGTCATGTTTGCTAATGCAGAATAGTGAATCTATGGATAATAATAAAAATGTCTTTATACTTGTGAGTGCATAATGGGGTACTGGAGTTCAGGTGAGAGCACTCCTTTCTGAACTGTTCAAGCCAGCAAGTTGTGTAAAGTGGTGCTTCATGTTTATGAAATGTACCTTGTTTATATGTAGGAGCAATGTGGGAAATTCTGCCTGCTCCTTCCTGATAACAGCCACTGGTTTAGATACTAAACAAAATCACATATAGGAGTCAATTGCTAATCGATTCTGTGACTAAATGCTGGATGAAACCTGAACTGACTGTGGTGGGTGTGGATGTCACGAAGGATCCAGTAAATCATCAATAGCAAACACAGCACTGAGCTGAGCTATCCCTTTGTTCCTGACTGCCACAAGTTAGGCATTTTACAAAGAGCATTTCTGTGAGAAGGTTCATTCATGTGTAGTGCCTCTGTGTACAAACAGCTTCTTCAGTTTTCCTGGAGTACAGGAGAAAATATGCTCTTAGTAAATTCATGCAAATGTCGTTATCTCTCTGCCATAACTTACTCTCTTAGAGATCTGTGTTGGTTTTTTGACTCTGAATCTGTGTATTATGGTATGTCCAAGTCCTCTGTTTGGATTTTCAGTACATGCTTGAGACTGGAATAGTGCATTTCATCTTGGTCACTGTGTAATAGTAGGATCCAAAAGCTCAGTTTTTTGGTTTTTTTTCTTTTAATCTGTAACTTCGTGCCACCATTCCTGGCTCCATCTGTCCCTGCTGTTACTGAATCTGGGCACACACATCATGTTCTGCATGGGAGAGGAGCTGTTTTCTCGCTGTGCCATTTGGAGCTTAAGTGGCGTTGAATGGGAGTGTTTGGGTTCCTGGGACAACCTCTGTTATTCACTAGAAACAATGAAATACCTTTTTGTGACCTTGTTCTTGTCAATAATGATGTCTGTGTGACTCTTACAAGCAAGCACTGTGGGGAATCTACAGTGATTGCAATCTGTATTGTATTGCAGCTAAAATGTCACAGGCTGTGGAGTCCTTTTCCACAGAGAATGGGCTGGCTCCTGGGTGGGCTATTGGTGTAAAAGTCACTTTTTCACTCTATTGTGGGGCAAAGTGGGTTATGCTGTTGAAAGGATTGGGGAATGCTTGCAGGACTGATAATTCCTGCAAAGGAGCATGAGCTTAGCTGACCTTGGTGTCCTTCTCTGGGCAGGTTGGCAGGTGAGGAGCAGCACTGAGATTGGTTACATGAGGATTTACTGATATGGCAAATGCCATGGTTTTTTCTAAACTGGAAAATCAAACACATTTTCCAGAATTCTGTTCATATTAGGTGAAAATAAGCAAATTGATTTTTTTTTTGAAAATACTTTGGCCTTTTTTTCTTCCCCTCCTTTCTCACCCATGCTTCTTTCCCCACTTTCATAACTGGCAGTTATCAGAGGAGTATTCATGAGCTTTCCTGTTTTATATTTTTAAGAGACTTTTAAAATCTACATCTACCCTCTTATATGCTTAAATAAACAGAAATGGATAGTATTCCTGACCTGTTAAATATTGCAGATCTTTTCCATTTAAGGCAATACAGTCCTTGGCTCTGGAATGATGTTATGCCTGAATTCATAGCGATCTGAGCTGGTAATCCTTCATTCTGCTGTGATGGACCACTGTCCTGCCTTCCTCTTAACAATGAAATCAAAAAGCTTCTTTCAGAGAGGGGAAAGCATGAGGGCAGCTCCTCGAGGGGAAGGCTGACTGGGCTAGAACTCAGCTGATAGGGCTGATTTGAATATTTCCAGTAGAAAAGTCTGCAAAATCCTGATCGGTCTTACCCCATTTCCCACAGATTTCTGCGATGAAATTTGCACTTTATAACTACAGTGCATTATCTGATAAGAGTGTCTCTATCTTCACTTCGTAGTCTTATGGGCATAAAACTGGGAAGTGAAGATGGTAAGATATGTGACATAGTAAGATATGTGACACTTCCTTGGTGCTGTAAGCTGTTTTTCTGTGCTGTGTACAGCAAAGACCCAGCAACTTTTGAGGGGACAGTCCTCCAAAGCATTGTCATTTTGTCCTTCACTGTCAAATTGCTGTTGTCTTTGTCATCTCTTGTGCTTCCGGATCTCCTGGTGTATGGATGATTGACTTCCACCTGTCTGTCATCATTTAGAGTCTTTCAACACACTAAAGACTCTTTGGCAGTGCTGTTTGGGTATTGGGTTTGACTGTTGGGTTAGTCATGAGCTCTGATGAGCTTGCTTTGAAAACTCATGTTCTGCAGTGTCTGGAATATGCTGTGCTATGAGCAAGCTCAGCCCATCACTGGTGGCTCAGGTGCTGCAGAAGATCAGTGAACACTGTACTCCCTTTTCCACAGGCTTGGAGCAGGATCTGTTTTGCTGTACCGCTGGAAGGCTGAATTGGGATATTATACAGTAACAGAGATGTCTGGGGGCAGCAGCAGTCCAGTGGATTCTGTTCCCACAGTTGGTCACAAGAGATGTGGGATTGTACGTATTTGCTTATGAAAAATGGTGAATAACTGAGATTACATGTTCATGACAGACATTTTCCTTATGCACAAGGAGAACAGCTGACAGACATTTTCCTTGTGCACAAAAGCAACAAATGCAAATATTAGTTTCTTGTAACCTCTGGTATTTTGTTTGCATTTATACAGTTTTTGCAAATACTGGAGCAGCTGTTGCCATACTTGTCCTTATTGCCCAAAAAGGAATGCATATCCAAATGCTGTCTTGGAGCCTTTGATTCACTCAGCAGAAAAGAACTGTATGTCCAATATGCAGTGTTATAACTGATCTTCCTTTAATGTAATCTATGGATATGATCTATTCCTCCTCTTCTGCACGCCCTTTTAAAAATCTGTATCTTTTAGGCTTTCATTAAAACCTAACGATAGGGGCATTAAGTAGGGTTTGGTGATTCTTGTTAGTGTTATCAAAGATAGATGCATATTTTGGCAGAGCAGAACCGTGGGTTAATCACTGTGATGGCAACATACAATTCGCCAGGAAAATATTCCTCCTCTATTTCCTAAATAGAGCATTTGATGGGAACGTCCTTTGCAGTAAGTGCTGTACTGCAGAATTTCAGAGTAGAAGATAATTATTACTTGTAATTATGGAAATTTCTGCAAGGGAAATAGTTTGAATTTGTTCCTGTTCGGAAATGGAATTGCTCTGCTTGCAATATTTGAATCCTTTTAGATGATTAATGCAATCTTCCTTAATTCCTGTGTATGGGTCTTGTAACCTTCTGATACACCTAAAATCATCCCTTCAGTCCTGCTCATCCATTTGAATTTCTGCTAAAGCTTACTTTGGTTTAGAAGAAAAATCCATGACATGCACAAAGCTTCTCTTAAACTGAGTCTGTTACTTCAAGAGCAGAAAAAAGAGGTTAAAAATGAGCATGAAGTTAGATGTAGGTGAAGGTGAAAGAAGAGGATGTGATAGCTGGCTAAGGTCAGAACTTATGCCTTATAGCAAGGATGCATGTTATGTACATTGTCCCTACATTGCACTCTGGAGTCAGGTTGGATTTGTAGGCACTGCTCTGCGCAGCTCATCATCTTGCTGTATTTTACATGTTTGTCAGAGTTCTGTATTCAAATTGAACACTGGAAAATAATACCATGATTTGAAGTCTTTCTGATTAGTTTCAATGTCACTTTGTGATGTTCTGTGGGAAAAATGAAGTCTTCAGCTGCCAAATGGCATTAGTGCATTTTAGCATATTTGTAACATTCTTCTCTGTGTTACCTTATTTAAGCAGAAATACCCTGCTCTGGTAAATCGACCCTTGTAATAGGGATTGCTGGGTCAATTTGTAAGAGAAGCAGCAGCTTGTATTGCTAAGTATATTTAACTGGAACTTGGAATATTAGTTTGACAGGAGCAGCTAAGCATACAAATCTGAGAAAATACAGGCAAGATGAAATTGTGGAATTCCTTGATACAGGTTGGATGGACTGCTTCAGCCATGGGGTGTTTGGATAGGAGAGCTTGCCTCTGGACAAATGGAAAAGGATTCTCTGTGTGAGGCAAACACAGTGGTTCAGAACTGGGCTTAATGTGAGGCAACAGCAGAAGCCCAGCATAGGGGGATTAGTTTGCAGAGATGCTGGTTTGAAAACATTTGGAGTAATGAATAGGGAAATGCTCTCAGATTGCTTTTTCCTACGCTGTGAAAACCAGGGCTTTATAAATAATAAAATACCTGTCTGTGTCATCAGTTTAATTGGAATAATCTCTGAGACCATTACTCTTTGCATAGCTACAGTTAAAAGTGTCAGTAACATTCCTACTGGGATATTTATTAAAGCTGTATGGATTGTGCTGTCAGCATGGCTTGAGTTTGTTCCCCAAAAGCAGAGCTGCTCCCTGCTCCTGCCCTGCTCATCCTGGGGCAGGCAGGGATGCTGTGTGGATCCAGTAGCTGCTTGGCAGTGACCCTAGGAAAGTGTGTTTGATTGCAGGGGGCTTGGTTCCTCAGCACCTCACTGCACTCCAAGCCTTTGTGTTACTGATGTGGTTTTTTGGTGTGTTTTTCTTTTTTTTTTTCTTTTTTTTTCTTTTTTTTTTTTCTTCTTTTTTTTTTTTTTTTTTTTTTTTTTTTTTTTTTTTTTTTTTTTTCAGTGAGTAGTAAGTTGTGTTTAAAAAAAAAAAACCTGGGTTTTTTCATTATATGGAAATACAGGTCTTCCTGTCAGAGTCACTTATTGTTCCTTTTATTCTTGTTTTTATTATTTAGTAGCTTACTACATTTAATGGAGTAAATGAGGATTGTGAGATGAACCTAAGTGTGACAACTTTCTGCAAACTGTGCTTACTGCTTCCAGGGCAGCACTAACAATTCAGTGCCTTCAGCTATTTGAACAACCCACATCTAGGCTTGTTTAGTTTCTTGCCTGATCTATGCTACATTGAAACAAAATTGCAAAGCTGACATGGGAATGTTTGTGGGATAGGCTGGTCTGGAACTCTGGAATCAGAATTAAGCGCTGGTCCAAAGGGATTGTGCAGGTCTGGGAGCTGCCGCCACCTCAGATTAATTGAGATGCTGTGTATTTGTAAAGAAGCATGCCAAAATGTATTCTGAATTAAACAGCCATCGGAGGGATAAAACCAACTGTCTGATCTCCTGGGAAGCCGTGCTGGTTTTCTTTTAGATTTCTTTGTCTTTTTCTTTGTACTCTGCCATTACTCTTTCCTTTTCTGATTATCTTATAACCTGCCAGGTGATGATATCAGCTCATCTACCCTGAAACCCAAGTCTGGAATGGAAAGAAAGGCAATTCCTTTGATACTTTGGCAACTACCCACATTTCCCTGACAAACCTGCTTTGTTGTGACTTCCTTCAGCAAACACCATTTTGACAGGCTGTCCATGTGCCTCCTGTAAGGATGGCTGCAAGAGTCTATTCTGCCCTCTCTTAAAGTGGAATCACACCTAAGCAAGCATGAATTAACCTCCATAAAGCATTCTACTATTTTTACTCTTAAGTGGCAGGAAGGAGGGACTTAGCTGATCCATAAAATATCCAGCTGTGTTATTCATGTTAATTAGGCCTTTGCAGAGACTCTTATGACCTGGCACCATCCCATTTTCCATAGAAATGTTACTCTGTTTTGGTTGGAGAGCCCTTCCATGAATTTCTGGGTTCTGAATATTAGCTCTTGCTCAGGTGCAGACTCATGACAAGGATATCTGGGCAGAGAAACACCTTTGCCAGTCTCTCACAACATGTAATGCAAACCACAGCTTTCCCCTCCTCAGACTTGATAGAAATTCTTCTCTGTGAGGATGGTGAGACCCTGGCACAGGGTGCCCAGAGCAGCTGTGGCTGCCCCATCCCTGGAGTGTCCCAGGCCAGGTTGGACAGGGTTTGGAGCAACCTGGGATAGTGGAAGGTGTCCCTGCCCATGGCAGGGGGGGGGACTGGATGAGCTTTAAAGTTGCTTCCTGACCAAACCACAGAACCAGTGATTCTATGAACAGTTTCCTTCCTGTGGAAGAGTGCAGTCCCTCAGCCTCAGCAGTTCATCCAGATCACCTTTGATAGTGGAACCACCAGTGTCTTGTTATAACTGCTGCTCTTGAAAAGTCTGGGGGTAAGCTTTGTTTGGTGTAGAAAGAGCTGAGAAATCATTGAAGTAATGTGTAACTTCTGTCTGGGATTTTCTGAGATCAGATCAATGCAGCTGAGATTAAAGAAAGGAAGAAAACATCTTCCTTTGAGGAAGTGAAGTAGCTCCCACAGTGAGTGTTCCTATTGAGCTACAGTTTTCTTCAGCATGCCACCAGTTATTAGCAACACTAAAAGGAATAGATTCCTTAGGTTGTATGAAAAGCAGGTTGAGCTGTGGAGTATTTTGCAGTGAAGAAATGTGCTTGAAAGTGAGCCAAAAGCTGTCATTTCTCTTTTCATCTATTAAAAAGTACATTAACACTGTCAATCATCAGGCTTCAGAGGTTAGGCAAATACAGTCAGTATCTGCCAATAAAATCAAGGATTTAACACATCTCGCTATCAAAGTTAGATTAGAGAGAGAAATTTGCCATATGGGCATAAGCCCCAGCTGTGCTCCAGCTTGGGTGACTCTAAACAAGTCCATGATGCTTTGAAATCCACATCAGTTCCTGCAGTTAAAGCAGTGTCAGTGCCTGGGCAGCAGGGCCAGCACTCCTGCCTGTCCTGCATGTTCTTGTCCTGGGGAAGGGTGGGAAGGGGAGCTGTGGGAATCTGTGAAATCTGTCAGCACTTGTTCACAGGGTGTCCTAATTGTAATGCAGCTGGTTGGATAGTGATGAGTTGTGTGAGTACAGGTGTCGCTTTTATATGTTTTTCTTAGACATTAATTCTGTTCTTTGTGCAGCTGGCAGAGGATAAAAGCATTTGGTGGATTGTCTGTGCTGCTTTCCCTTCTAATTGGCATTATCTTCTGAGCAGTAGCAGCAAAGTCCATCCCACAGTCCAGGCTAAGAGTCAGCTAAGTTAGCAGAGAAATTCCCCCTCATCCTCAGTAGCTGTTGGATGTGGGTCTGCCCAACTATTTTATATCAGGATTGCAGAAGACATTAGGGTTGAGTAGTGTGTATTATTATTCTGACGCTGTAGATTAAGCTTAAGACCCTGTCAAACCTTGCTTTTACTGTCTTTTAAGAAGCAGATCTGTGTGCATGTTTGTTTGTGGTTTGTTGTTGTTTTGGGTTTTTTTAATAGACCTCCATAGAAGCTTTCAGAGTCTGTGGAAATGTCCATTTCCCCTCATACCTCCCACCTCTCTCACCACAAAGCTTTTTAACAGTTTAGCAGCAGTTGTTTTGCTCTCTCTGCAGCTAACTGGATACTGCAGCAAGAATGTTGGAGTTTGTGCGTGCTTGTTTTTATGGGAAAGTGTTTCCTGGACCCAGAAATCTCCATATTGTACATTACTCAAATTACCTATGAGCTAAACAAGAACTTCTGGGCTAATCATGATTTCTTAATTTTTTAAAATTTTTTTTAAATTTTTTTTTTTTTAGTGGTTCTGAGTGTTTGCAGTGACTTTGAGAGTGTGCTGGTGGTTCAGGATGGCAAATTTTGCCACCTGGGTCAGGGAGCTCTGGAGAGCTGTGCCTTCTTTTTGAGCCTTTCCCCATTTTGGCTGTGAAACTGGATTTTTTTATTTGTCCTGGTTGGGGAATAGGACATCTAGATCAGATGGAATTGTAAACATGCTACATCTCTGTGAGTTAAAAGTAATTCAGCTGTTTTAAATGTAAATGGTGTAGGATTATATACTTGATTTGTTATAGCTTCCTAATTCTGCCTGCCTCAGCACTTTCCTGGCAGTTAATTGCATCAGGGCTGGGAGAAACATTCCATAAGCTGCTGAAGACAGCTTTGCCACAATCTGACACACTTCTCCCTTGGTTACGTAGCAAATGGACACTCTGGGATAATTAGTAAGGAGGAGCTCCAGTGGCCTCCAGTGGGTACTGTTCTTTGCAGCCTTTTGCCTGTGAAACCCTCTCTCTCCCGAGCCTAGACGTCTTTTGTTTTGGATATCAGTGTGTGCAGTAATTAGGTCTGTGTTTTGGTGGGTAAAGAAACGTAGGGAAATATTTAATATTTTGCACAGGCACTCAGTGAGGGAGATACAAAGTTCTCCAAAGCCACAATTACTTAAGCTTTTCCCTGGTTTTCTTCAATGCACAGAAGAAGTCCTGGGAGAGTAGTAATGCATTTAGGTTCTCACTATTACAGAACCAAGGTCTTAGCTGCAAAAATACCCTGTTCAGTTTGATCTCAGGCAAGGACTTGATGGCATTGAGATGGGAACTCCCCAGTTACAGTCATGCTTAAGTTCGGGGCTCTGGGATACAGATGTAATCACTGTCTCTTTTGTCTTCACTTTCCAATCTTCAACATTTGTTTTCTTACTTCTGTAGGTCAGCATCCCTCTGAATAGGTTGTCTTTGTGCTCTCACAATCTTGCCTGGCTCTGTACATGGCTTTAAAAAGCAGGACGTGATAAACCCCAAACTGTTAACAATTAGTGCAGTCTGGTGAGTCGCTCCGTGTAGTGGGCTGTCTGATGTGAAATAAGGCATTAGAGGAAAATTTTCCTAAGGGAAATTAGACTCAAAGATGCAGGTGGACCATGTGTCTCTCTCTCTCCTGGAGATGATGTGTCTTCTGAGGCATAATTAAAATTCTTTACAATTATTTTCACAATACACAGGGAATGGATAAGAGTGACAGGTGAATGACAAGCATATATGCAGACTAGGACAAGCAGAATGGGTAAATATAGTTTTCTAACTAAAACTTTTGTTATGAGCTGAATTCCCAGCTGTTAGGATATAGATGTGAAATTGAATCTGCCATTCTAGATGCTGATTTCTTTTCTTTGTTCTTCTTTTTGTACATTGAACCTCTTACTAGCTCTTTCTTCCAGGGGTTGTGGCACATTGAGTCTGTGGCAGTGGAAGCTGAGGGGATGGTCTGTGGCTTACTCTGCTGAGTTTAGGGAGACGTAATGTCCCTTTTGATGTACCAGGATGGTGACAGGTCCATTAGCCTTCACACAGAGCTTTTGGCTGCCTCAGTCTCCTGTTTGCTTAGAGCATCTACACCCTGGAGGCTTAAAAGACTGATGACCTGCCAGGTGCCACTATTACTTCTTGAACAGGTTAATAGATTTTCTAGTTTTAACCTTAATCTTACCTTGTTAATCATCTCAGTGTTGACTGATTTATGTTTTTGTTCTAATAAGCAGTTAAAACTAGGATCCACCCCATTATAAATGTTAGCTATGTTAACCTGTACTCACTTGGTTTCATTGCAGCAAAAGTGACCTCAAATCTTGCAGTCATTTCCAAAGTCATTAACGAGTCTGCTCGAGTCATTATGGTCCTGATAATGGTCGGACTATCTACTTCCATGAAAGGTCTGTGGCTGCTGTAGGAAATCCTAGAAACCCTGGACCCCACCCCACTGGTTCATCCCTTTGGACCTAGAATGTCTCATGCCATTTGTACCAAGAGTCCAAAGGATCACTGTGTTCACATCAAGCTGTACCCCTCATCTGTCTGGGTCGTGACAATGAGTGGAGGTCCTACAAGGTGTCCCTAGTCTCTGTATTTGATGTGGTTTTATTTGCCATGTCAATTGAATCCATTTGACCAGTACAGGTTCCAGTGGGACAGAGGCATTTCCTTGCCTGATGCTTATTTTCATTGGAAAATGCTCTTTCACAGAATAGTAGAATAGTCTTGATCTGGGAGGGACCCAGAAGTACCGTCAAGTCCAGCTCTTAAGTGGATGGCCCATGAGGGTGACCCTGCCATTATTAGCACCGTGCTCCAACCTACTGAGGCAGTCTCAGGCTCTCACTGGACCAGCCTTGAATCTGTAGAGGTGTTCAGCAGTTTGAATGCAGACAGTACTGATGCTTTTGTCCTGTGCAAAAGATCACTTAAAGCTGCATTGGAATCAGTTGTCCCTTAACCACCTGGACCTGTTTCAGGGGTTCCTATCCTGGGGTTTTTACCCTGCAGCCCTGTGCCTCCTCCTTCTCCACGGTGCCTCCATCTGAAGGGGGAAGTCTGAAGGACTGAGGCTCAGGAACTGGCTTTGTTGTGGACCGACATCCAGGAGTGTTTTCATTTCCATTTATCTTGAGTCTCTCATTTAGGAACACGTGAGGGAAGAGCCTGTCTGCTGCCACTGGAGCGTGTCCTGCTTGGCCTCCTGTCCCCTGGGATGGGGCCTGTCCCCTCTCCTGCAGCAGTTCAGCTGCAGGCCCGGCTGCCATGGAGACACATCACCAGTGGCCATCACAGTGGTGCTGAGATGGCAGCTCCTGCTGTGCCTGCAATTCCCATCATCCTGCTCCCATCAGCATTTCCCTGCTTTGATGAATTCCATCTTCTCCATGCTCGCAGCACAGTGCCCTCCCAGTCATACATTCTCGGATGTGATGCTTTGTGGCCCAACACAAGCTGTCTCTCTATTGCCATGATGCCATTTAATCATTGAAATGCAGCATTTTGAGCTGTTTCTGCCATCTGCTTTTTGCATAAGGCTTCTCCTGGCTTTCACATGGTGTGTAAGGAGTCAGGAGATGTGCATCTTCCCCAGAGGAGAGGTGGTGGTGTGCCCATGGGATCCAGTTTGGGATACCTGTAATTCCAGTATGATTAGGGACCCAGTGTAATCCCTGTGCATAAAATGGGAAGTTCTCTGCAACAGGCAAGTCGTGTGGATTTTGATGTACCTTCCTTTGCCAGAACTGTAGCAAAGAATACACTAATCAGGCAACACATCTGTGGATATAATTTAAAGGTTGTTTACTTACTGGCTGTCAAATTGGAGTCAATTTATTGTAGTTCAGTTTGGAAATGGTTCAGAACTGGTTCTGAATGATGGCAGACAGGTCATGTATAGCCTCTGGAGACTCTCATGCTGGCCAGGGCCTTTGGTGGAGGTGTGAATAGTGTCTCCTCCTCTGGTGGGATGCCAGGCACTTGATCAATATCAGCAGGGCTCATATCACTTCCAGCTGCTGCAGGGTGGCCTGTGGTAACTATGAAAGAGCTCTCAGGCTGTGGGCAGGGCCCTGGGCCTTGCTCTGTGCACCATTTTCTTGGGGTATTTATTTATCATAAAGCTGCTGCAGGAGCTGTAGCTCTGTAAAACCCAGGGACAGTCACCCTGGCTTCTTCAGAGCATCCAGCAGGAAACTGCCCTGAAGTCCTGGTGACTGTATAAAGCACTGATCAGTTCATTGTTTTTAATTTTCATTGTGGTTCCTTTCACCTTCTGGCTCTCTAACATTGACAATACAATTCCATCTTTGTTTTGGTGTCACGGTCTAATGTGTGGTGGCTGGTGACAGTGCTAAGCACAGAGCTTGTAGAGTCTCTCTGAATTAGTTTGCTCGCATCTGTGGGAAGAACTGGAGCCAAAAACCTCTCCTTTCAGAGGATTAGAATCACATCATTACTGGAGGGAGTTCAGAGAAGAGTGAAAAAAGTGATTAGGGGCCTGGAGGGACTGATGTATGAGGAAAGATCAAAGGGCCTGAATTTGTATCATTTGGATAACTGACTGAGTGGGGAACATAAAAGTCTGTGATTATGGAATGTGTATGAACAGGGATGTGTCAGGGAGAGATTATTCAATGTGGGATGATGGGGGCAATGGAATTACAGTATAAAGGGTAAAACAGCTGTTAAATAGGAAAATTTCCCAACAATGAGTTTGGGTGTTCACTTGTCTCTTACTGTAAAGCCAGTAACTTGAGCTATTGCTTTTTAATTTACTGATGAACACACATAAAATGTTTCAAATAGAGGTAGGATTGGTGCAGCAATGGCTCTCTGGTTTTATGTCCCTCTGGCCTTTGTGGCTGCTCTGCAAGGTCCATCCAGCTTGTGTGGGATTCGCTGAACTGAGAGCAGTGAATCATCAGAAAAAGGCATTTCCTGGCTTTTTTGTCAGATTAATGTGATCAGGCTGAGAGGAGGTCACCTCTCTGTGGCATCTGTCCTGCTGCAGGTACTTGGAATTTCAGAAGATGAATATTCACAGAGTCAGTAGCTGTCTTGCTTTTGTCCAGCAGTTTGGACTCCCTAGCCTTTTAAATGGGATTTAGGACCTCACTTCCTGAACCAGTAATTGCAGAAATTAGTGTTATTTTAGATGATATTTCCAGGATGCTGCTTTCATGCCTTCTGCCAGGTGTCTGTGCTCTGCATTTCATGGCAGCTACATTCCTATCTCTGCCACTGAACTGCATTTTTAACAACCTTTAAATGAGTCTAGGCTGCTGTATGAATTGACTGGTTATCTTCTCTACTGATGTTAATAATATCTTAATAAATGCAAAACATGTTTTGGAAATTCCAGACTTCAGTGAATCTTTGCTGAATCTTTGCCTTCAAGCTAAATATCTATTTTAACTGAAGGGCTGGCTTGAAAGTTTTCTTTCCCACCTGCTTATAATACCAAAGCCTGGGAGGAGGATTGTTGTCACCACTAACCGCATTTTCTCCCTTGTTGGTAGTTTAAAGCAATTTTTTTTTACATTATCTAACACATCTTTGCCAGTATAAACTGTCATAGCACTCTATTTTTTCCTGCATAGCTGGGAATAATAAATAACCTGTTTGAGACAATGCCCTGTGGCCTGTGGGTCAGCTTTGTCCCTGCTCTTGGAGGCTGTGCTCAGTCCTGCAGGGTTTGGCATGAACCAGGAGAAGCTGGGGGGATATGAGTGTACCTGATGTGAGGAGATGCTTGGCAGGCCATGTACTGAGTCCTCTGTGTGTGTGTGTGCAAAAGAGAGGATCAGTGTGTATATGTAGAAATGGGACATGTGTCTTTAAAGGCAATGGGATAGTACATTCTCTTGGTATTGTGTATTTCAGAGCAGAGGCTTATTGACTCAGGTACATGAAATAGTGATGCCTCCAAGCGGGATTTCCTCTGGGAGCAGTCACGTGAGAGGGCAAAGGGGAGATGATTGAAATTGGAACCTTCAGACCCTGCTGAATTACTTTTTCTTTTTTTTTTTTTTTTTAATGGGACTGAATTACTGAAGGAACATTTACTCCTAGCCAGGTCTGTAACTGCTGTGTCCCTCTCTAGGATAGAGGAGGGATGAGATGTGGCAGGGGTAAGGTGCTGCTTGTGGCATGAAAATTGCCTGTGGCTGGAACTGCTGTGTCTGCTGGGTATGGAGCACATACATGTTCTTGTTCTGGGAATATGGTTGTTGTTGGCTGCTTTTCCCCTGGATTGCTACACCGAATCCCCCAGCTGTATATGAAAAGCTTAATCACAGAATTTCATGTCAGCATCATTGTTTATAATCTGCTTTCCTCAAAGAAAGGATCTGGTGTGAGAAGTGCCTGGTATCTGAGATGGTATTTCCCAGTGTAGGACAGCAGCTGACAAACAGGCAGTCTTACGGGGGCAGATTTTCCCAGACAGCAATTTCTTCAGGTTTTCTGGTAAAAGTTCTTGTTGGTCGGTTTTTGGGTTGATTTTTATTATGGAAAAACCTCTAACACATGTCAGAGTGCAAATACCAATATGGTCCTCAAAAAGGTTTGTCCTACGCAGGCTTAAGAGGCTTGAGGCTCAAAGTAGTTTTCCTGAAGAGACTGCTAGAGGATTTCTTGATCTGCTAAAGTATGTTTGACTTATTTTCTGGCTGTGGACTGCCTTGTGCAAGAACTATCACATGGCCATTTTTCAGAGCCTGGCTGTGTTTGCAGTTTTGCCACAGTGGCATAAACGTGTGCAGAATCTGGGTGTTCAGTCCCAGTAAAGGATGGCCCTAGCACATTCCTTATCAAGTGATAAATATCAAAATACCAATTTTTTATGCTATAGAAAAATTTAGAATATCTGATAGTGAATGCCCTATAACATATTTATAACAATTCTCTACATTATATTCAGTGTGTGGGGATCTGTGTTCAATCCTCACAGATCCTCTGTTTTTCTTGTATTTTTATGCCCAGAGATTGACCAGGGAACGCTTTTAGAATTGTGGTTCCTGAATATGTTGGTTGAGAAGTGCCTTGTGGCAGTGAATCATTGCTAATGGCTGCCAAGCTACTGCAGACCTCATTGCACAATGCCATTAGTAGTCAAAGAAGTCTTTATAACCAAGCAAAGATTTTATAAGGTGCAGTAGTTTTGATCATTATTACTCTGTTAATTGTGTTGCACTTGCTAACAAAGTATTGTTTCTGCTTTCTTTTGTGAAGTGAAAGAAATTGTGATGAAGAGTAGGTTGTTATCCTTGGCTGTGCCATGAAGGGGAGCACTGAAATATTGATGGCAATGCTGATGTCTGAGCACAGAGTTCACTGCGGTGACCTTCTGCTGCCTGGGCTGCACCTCCAGATGGGGATTCAGATTCAGTGAGCATGTGGCACATCTCACTTCCAGCAGCATGCAAAGCTCTTAATCTTCTTGACAAGGGAGGGCAGGATTCAGCTGTTTCTCCTGCACAAGTTGGTGCTGTGCTTCAGTGTCTTTGCCTGTACAGAAAGATAGAAAATTGTTTGCACACTCTTCCAGCCTGTCCTGGTCTTCCTGCAGGTTGGCTCTCCCTTCCCAAGTGTCCACCTCCCCACTCAGTTTGGTTTCCTCAGCAGATGTTGTCAGGCTGCACCTCTGTGTTCAGGAATACACAATTCTGCAAGTTTTTCCTGATCAAATCCAGTTGTGCAGTGGTGGTTTGAGGAGTGAAAAAGTGCATGCTCAGGGTCTGGGCTGAGAGACACCCACTGGGTTCACAGATCTATCAGATTCTGCATAGTCCAGATTCCAAACAGACCAAAATGAGGTATCAAAATATATAATTTTAAAAATCCTGATGCTTAGTCACCCCATCTCTTGCATGTCTAATTAATTCCTTCTTCATGTGGTTTCTGAGTGCAGATCAGGAGCCAAAAAAGTCCTTTTAAATTGTGTCATATGATTGTCCTTTTTGCCCATGAGATTGTTCAAGTGAAAGGGGCAGAGCATGGCTGGAATTTATAACCTGTAACTCTCTTCACTGAAAACTGTAATTTTCAAAGCAAATCTCTACAAGGGGACCATGTTACTGTGACTTCTCATGCAGTATAAAGAATGTTCTTTTCAGTTTACATCAAACAGAGCAGGCCATTGCTTCCTGATCTAGTGGAAGCTCTGGTAATTGCTTCTGTAGGTTCCATTTATAGATCAGACTTCTATGACTAAATTTAATTACTTACAGCTGAATCCAGTGGAAGTAATAAGTTCAAAATAACCTCTGTCATGCTGCCGTGAAAGCAGCACGTTCCCAGAAAAAGGCGCTTCCTAATTGTTGCATTTTTCAGGAGAAGTTTTTAACTTTCACCTGTTCATTGTCTCGTGAAGTGAAGAATGGAGCTTTGCAGGACTCTCCCACTCAAAGCCCTGGGCTGTGATGAAGCTCCTGTGTCTTGCCATTTCCAGGTTGTACTGAGATACAAACAGGGAGTGTGGAGAAGGGCTTTGAGGACTGATGCCTGTCCTGCTCCTCCCAGGGGATCCAGGCTGATTGTGGCCAGAATCATTTGCAGGTCTGCAGGAGCTTTTGTCAGACCCAGTGTGGTGGTTGTCATCTTGCACAGTGATGTCCTTCTTGAGCTGTGGCACCCTGATTGGGAGTACATTTGGAGATGTGTGATGAGAAAGAACAGATGCCTTGAAAGATTGTCATATAATGAGAGAAAAGCTTGGAATTATTTACTGAAGTGTTAACAAAGACCTAAAGGATGATGTTCTTGTTTTTCACTTAATTAGGCAAGAATTAAATGAAAGGCTGCTTAACTGATCTGCAGAAAGATTTGCTGCAGGACAGTGCAGTGACACAGTGACACTGGTGCAGTTGTGCCTTCCTTATGTCTCTGTTTTTTTTTCACTAGATACACACTATCTCAGACCTGCATTTTCTGATGTTCATATGGTCTGTTAGCATGATTGATCTGTGACTGGCTGTCTTTTTCCTGTTGAATATGCATGAGTGCACACACTTGCTCACTTAAGTGAATTTGATTTCTTCATTCTTTGTCTTTTGCCTTTGTCTGGCACGTTGTCATTTAAATGACCAGTTCCTTCCAGACTCTTCAGTGTCACTTGCCACTTCTTTTTGATACATTTCCTCTGCCTTTTAAGCACCCAGGTGTTTTCTGACTACACTCTGTGTTCAGTTACTGACAATCACCAGCGCACAAATCCACTGTATAAGTGATGATATTCAAGAGCTTTTGAAAAGTTTGTTGTGCCTTACAAATAATGAATGGAAGTAATTAATTCCTCAGGAAATTTACTGTAATTTAATCTAGACTCCTTCATTTAAATTATATTTTTAAGAGAAACAATAAAAAATTATTACGAGAGCCAAAAGAATATGTGCAAGTGTAGTTATATTGCATTTAATTTTTTCCCTTCATGTAATCCAATGCAATACAAAATTCCTGTCAGTAGAGGTGGAAAGGGGAATTCCTTAGTGACTGCTTGCCTTTTCCACAGGGAAAGCTACAGGCATGCAGCTCTGCTTCTGAATACTGCTCCTTCTTCCCAGGGAGATGCTCAGGGGAATAGCTCAGCTGGGAAGGATTCCTCTGTCATTTAAAGGATGAACTAGGAGGTAATTACTCATGCTACCAGGTCAGTCAGTATTGATAGAGGCTGTTTCAGGATATTAGTATGTGGGAAAGTCTTTGATGGTTGAGAATTGATTTAAATCCTACAAGCTTTGTTGTGTGTGACCTGCCTGTGTGCTCATATTATCTAAAGCAGATTTCTAGGAAAGCAGATTGCCCAGACAGATTGGGCTGTGCTCTCTGATCTCCTCATGGGTGGTTGGGTGTGGCAGTTGTGGAATTCCACTTGAAAATGGATTTTTACTTGCTGCCATACAGTTATTGATTAAACAGGCTGGGTATGGATTGCTGCACAGGTACCTGCCCAGCAGTGAATGCTAAAAGTGTGAAAAAAGCAACAGTAAACCAATAAAATCTGAGTGCACACAGCTACCTGGCAAGCTCCAAAGTGATGTCTGGGCAAAGGCTGTGCGGTGTTAATCGCCTGCTCTGCTGAGTGAGTGATGTTTAGTGGCTCAGAGCTGTGGCTGAGGGCTCTGAGAGACAGACAGGTGAGCCTCTGGATCTGGGCTGGATGAGCCTGAGTCTGGGTGACAGGGTGGCAGATGCCAGCCTGAAGCCAGCCCAGCACAGGAGGGTTCCCTGGCCTCTTGTGCTGAGGAGCAGCACTGGGGCAAAGTGGTGCTGGGCAGTGCTAAAGCAGGTTCAGAACCTGTAGGACTTCATGCACAGGGCATGACTGAAGGGTCTACACATTTTTATCTGAGCTTAGTGTTTGAAAGGGTGACTGGGTTGAGTTTTCATCACCTCTTACCTCTGGATGCTTTTCTTTAGTCTGTTCAGACCCATTCAAGTGTCTTCAAGCGTGCTGTGAGTGAACAGCTGATGACCCAGTGCTGACACACAGATAAATTATTCAGGGTGTCTTATTTGGGAATGCAAGGCTTCGTGATGAAACCTACAAAACTGTATTATGCCTCTGACATTCTGAGATTTCATCACCGTATCTTCAATTATTCACTAAGCCTGCTTGTTCCCCTGCCAGCACTCTGACGGGGCTGCAGGCCGGTGGCAAGCAGCAGGCAGCACTTTCTTCTCTTTGTTCTCCTGCTACCTTGTGGGGGGAGACTTGCCTGGTGCTTACTGTATTAAACCTCTCACCCAAAGTTCAAATTTGTACAATTCACAGACAGAGAAGAGTCTACAGCCATCCCTATTGCTGGAAGTTTCTCAGCAAACTGTAATTACTGTGAGCTTTCTCCTTCCCTAGAGACACAGTTTTCACTGTGGCTGCGTTTACCCTGCACGAATGCTGCAGCTGAACAGCAGTGACCTGCTTGTCAGAACATCCTCTAGGAAATGCCAAAAGAGACGCCAGCAGAAGAGGAAGTTGCAGGAAATGCTTAAGGAAGGGTTTGTCCTCGGGGGCACAGCTGAGGAGGTCTGTGCCCATGGTTCATGCCTGGTGCTCGGGGTTCTGCCTGTGCTCAGGGGCTCCTGGCTGGAGTGGAGCTCTTACCATGGGGTGTTGTGCTGCAGAATGCTGAACAGATCCTCAGTACCATAAGCCTCAAGCTGTTGGTTTTGTAGGGGCAGTTGCTGTGTCTGTTAGTCAGGAGGGAATTAACACACCAGATTCTGCTGCTGAGCAGCTCCAGTGCTTGGGACTCCCTTGTCCTCTGACCAGGCTGTGATCCCAGAGCAGGGCACTGCTTGGTTTCCTCCTCCAGCATGCCTCTGAAACCGTGCAGGATCTCTCTTGGCTTAGCATGTCCCCTCGTACTTGTACTTAGGAAGGCTCTTCTACCACCTGGCACCTGCCTGCATCAGAGTCCAGATGTAATGAGTTCCCATTAGCTGGAAGGAGCTGTTACACATCAAACATTTCCCTTTGGTTTTGGTCTCTCTGTAGCTATGTCTGCATGATTTGCAGTTTCTATACAGCCCTGATAACTTTCTCAGGAGTCCAGGCTTGAGCTCTGCAGGCAGGCAAGCCCTGGCCTTGTGAGAAGCCCTTCTGCTGATTATATCCTAACAGAGCAATGCCCCAGTATCTGCTGTGTTTCAGTGTGTGGAGGTTTTAGTCTGTGGTGGATAATTTTAGAAAAGAGCTGAAATTAATACTATGAACTCATCGCCTGACGAAGGAGAAATTTTCCTTTGGATGTACAGAAAAATGTCTTCATTTCTCCTGGGATTCCTGGGGATGGAAAGTCTGAATCAAGGCTGGAGTCACCATACCAAGGCATGCCAAATACCTCAGAACTTAGAATATTTTCTTCCAAGCCAAGACTTTACACAAGTAATGGAGTTCACAGGATATATGAGAAAGACCAGAACTTGTCTACATAGATACAGCTTTTGCTTTCTTTGTCATCACTTGAATAATTTCAGCCAGATGAAGAAGGGAGAAATGTATGAGGAGGGAACAGAGCCTGCCCTTTACTGGTTTGCCCTGGGCAGAGAACTTAGGCATGGTTGTCATTAGAAAGCATGCAACCTCTTAAATTCAGGTATGTTCTGTAATAAAATGCTCTCTCCTGCCCACTCCAGTTATTTGAATTAAGTACAGTTGTAACTTAAAGGTTACTTAAAGATAACATTAAATGTTACGTAAAGATGTTGGAGTAAGGATTTCCAGGTGATGTTGCCTAGGGCAGCTTTGTGTCTGTGGAAGAGACACAGAGAGTGCCTCTGCACAGGGGAGCTCCTCATGTCCTCCAGAGAGAAAGCCTTGCTTCACAGACACACATTCAATAAATAGGAATAATAAGAAATTAGGCACTTTTATGGAACTGACACAAATCAGTGAGTTCAATAGCAAAGATGGAAATGCAGCCAATACTCCTGCTGTTCTCCTGGCCTGTAGGAATGGAAGCTGCTAACTAGCATTTGGAATCTCTGGTGCCATTTTCTGTATGATGAATAAAGGAAGGTGGATTACGTTGTTTTCTGGTAGTCTGGTACAGGCAATGCAATGTTTTGTGTTCCTAGACCACAGACCCTTGCTGGCAAGGGAGACTGTCCTTTCTTGGGGTTGCAAAGCTGAGAAGAGCTGGGTGCTCTTCTTCTGCTGTTTTGTCCCTTTTCTGAAGGTACATGTGGATCAATCTGATGGCTTGTACATCTCGTGGCTGGTGCAAGCAGCCATGTGAAAACCCCAGCGATCATGGTGAAAACCAGCTCTTTGTGTTGGTCACCACTGCCTCAAGTTGGTGCTGATGTGTGCAAGAAGGAAGAGTCTCCAGTCCTTTGTTGTTCTGCCCTCAGTAGGGCTCCTTTGTTTGAAGGATTTTACAGAGTATTAGAAAATGAAAATCGCTATTTTTGGACTTGGCTGTTGCAGCCCCACTGAAGAATGACACCTATTCTGGAGTCCATCCAGATACTGTTCTAACAGCAAAACAGAGAAGTGGTAGGGCAACTAAAATAAAGCAGATGTTTAGCAGGGAAATAATTTACAATTGGCCAGTTTGATGGTACCTCTTGACCCTTTCAGGGCTGTTCAATAAAACTAGCAGTTTCCATAGCAACTACTAAATTACTTGGTGCTTCAGAGATCTGTGATAAAGGAGGCGAATCATTGTAGGGAAACATGGTGTTGATGTTTCTCCCCTTTGCATTACAAGAGTAATGATCTGGCAGAACTTGCTAAATGGGACGTCCCCGCTGAAGAATTTTTCCCACGTTCACTTGGGCCAAAGAGATTTATATGTTTAGTACTTTTGCAAATTTGATTTTTCCCCTCTCCCCTGTCATCGGCTCTGTCCTTGGCAGGCGGTGCTGGCTGGGCGCTGGCAGGGTGACAGTGAGCCAAGAGGCAGGAGCTGTGTCTGCACTAGGTGTGTGCTGGGCTTCCCTGTCACAGTCCCTGCTGTGCTTCAGGTGCTTCTCCAGGGAATATGGAACAACTCCCTGCTGCAGGTACACTGCAGCCACTCACCTGTGAGCATCTGGCAGTCACTGTTACCCTGTGCTCTGACTACATCTTATTTTCATCTTTTGCTCTTCTATGCTGGAGATTGGACTGCTCAGATTTGTTTTTTTTTTCCACTTTACCAGTAAAGAAAGGATGTAGCTTAAGATCAGGGCAGTCTTGAGAATGGAGCCTTGGAGATGTGTGATAAGGAAGTGGTTTTGGGGTTTGTTTTCCACAAAACCCAGCATAATTATGGCGGCTCTCAGGGCGCATTTCTCTTCTCTTTGAATGTTTGGTTGTGTGCAGAGCTGTTGCTCTTGTGGAATCTGTCTGCTGTGTTGGAAAAACCGTCTGTGTTAAAATCCTGAAACGCTAGTTTAAAATGCTGCACTTCATTCTTACAACACACAAATCCCCATTTGCTGGTCGAAGTTTATCTGACTTTCAGCAGTTACAGAGGTTTTGAGTCATTTGGGTGAAGTACCTCGTCATGGTAAGCGAAAGTTGTTAAAGGGTTGTTAAATGACCTCTGCCATATCTCAGTGTCTCAGTCCAGACAAGAGCATTTCTGAAACAACCCTAAATGCTTTTCACACTCACAGCAATCAAACAGCAGCTAAAACTAGGAGGAGGTAGGATAATTGGGAAGTGTAAGACACAGGGGTTTTACAGATGGAGAGTGAAGACAAGAGGGCCCAGTACTGTGGTCCAGAGGAGCAGTACCTGGAATGGGGAAAATAATTAAATTTACAATTTCTGTCATAGTACAGTGCTGAAAATAAACTAAGCACCAGGTAGTAATGGTGTTTAAACCAGTCCTACCTCTGCCCCAGGCTTCCCTGAGAAGCCACCTACAGGTGTCAGCTAATCCATTTAGTTTAAGTTTTGTATAATTCTGTATCTGTTAAATATCTAATATCTTACAAAGACTGGTGTTACTTCTGAGCAGGATGAAAGGTGGCCTGTCTTTTCTTCTGCCATTTCTGGAATAAGTTGTTTAGCTAAAAATTGTGCCAATCTGTCCCTGTCCTCCTCGTGGAGGAACTGTAGCAGATGCTGCAGTGCTGTACCTGTTGGCCTCAGACAGAAGAGTCTGGTTCTGTTTTCCTTCTGCTATACTTGGTCCCTGACAGATTGGTTATTACTCCTCCAGAATACTTTCCTCCCTCCACTCATAGCTGATTCTTGCTGTTAAATGATGGTTAAGAGTTTTAGCTGATAAAGACAGGAAGATTGTCTGCTGGCACCTGCTGTTAGGGAAGGAGAGGGATGTCGTCTGAAGAGGGGTTCCAGGATGTAGCTGCTGTTCCTAGGGTGAGCCTGAAGCATGTGAAAAAGGAGCAACAAGGATAAGCTCTGTGAAAAGCTGTGCTGTTTACTTCAACTAAGTAAACAAAGGTTTGACTCTTAATTTACTGATGAAATTCGATTTATTTCAAGTGGGCAAGTGAGCTGTGCACAGAATCCCATTAGCTTGTAATGGAAGCACAATTAATAAGAATGATTAAATGCTCTTTGGATAAAACCAGGCAAGATATTTTACACACATACCCATCTTGTTTTTCTCTATAGGCTCAATGGGGCTTGGAGGAAATTTCCATCTCTAAGCAGTGTAGTTCTGTAAGAGGCACCTTGGAAACAGGTAGAACATAAAGAAACAAAGCTCCAGAGACAACATATCTGTTGTGCTGATTCTCCAGGGCAGACTGACAGCTGTGGTTCAGGTGTCAGCCAGATGTAAAACTGTGAAGGAAAAGTGTTACCTGGGGTGCAACCTTAGTTTTGGGAAAGCAGGAATTCAGCTCGTGTGGTCAGCAGCAGTATTTATGCATGTGCTCCATGTGTTCTGAATTAAAGTGCAGTCTTCCCTCTCCTCACATTCCTGAAATCCCACAGCAGAGATTTGTCCGTATTTTTCTCTAAAATTTGGCTGTAAAACAGTTACAGGGGGAGAGGACAGATTCAACCTGGTGCCTGGCCCTGAGAAGCCATGGCAGCTGTTCACACATTCCCTCCCTCCTGCACAGCCCTGGTCAGCCCTGGGCGCAGCTGGCGTGGGGGGCAGCGGGTCTGACTGCACCAGAGGTGTTCTGCAGACTGAGAGCAGGCATTAAATGCATCAGAGATTATTCCTGCTGGTTTTGGCACCTTCTCCTGATCTGGCAAACCAAGGGAGCATTATGGAAGAAGAGTTTTCTGTGTGTTTGCCTTTCCTGTCCTGATGCTCAGCTGTCCAGGGTCCGGAGCTGACAGCAGCACCAAGGTGGTTCGAGTTTCCTCCCCTGTGTACAATGGCAGCCTTTGTTCTAAGACTGAGGTGCTTTTTTTCAAGTTTTCCATGTTTGTTTGAGAAGGATTTTCTGCTGCAAGTTCTTCTGATGCTGTTCCAGTTTTGTTCCTCTGTCTCCATTATCCAATTAATGTTGGCCAGCGTTGTGCCATGTCCATGAGCTTGTGGTGTGAGGTTTGGTGGCAGAGGGACCAGGTGAGCCCTGGCAGGGCAGTGCAGCTGTGGCCTATGATGGCAGTGAGATCCCTGCAGAAAAGGAGGATGCAGGGGGAGGCACAGGAGCTCCTGAGCAGGGAGGGGAGATCCCAAATGTGTAGAATCTGTTGCTGCATTCCTTGGGGGCTGGACCTTCATTTGGTATTATGTAGCAAAATCTTGGGAACTTAAAATCCCATTCATTACACTCTGTGTCTTTGTACTATATTTTTATCTTCATTGCATATTTTGTATTAATTATAAACAAATTTCTGTTGTCTAAAACAGTTCTTGCATATTGATAGCAGAAGATTTAATAAAAATTTCAGTTCCCTTCTTGATATTGGCCATTCAGTTATGACATTTGCATTCTAATCCTGTTTCAGATTGCACAGGGAAATCTAGTATTCAGGGTCTAGACAGTTACCCAGGTGGGATCTCAAATTATAAGGATCAGAAAGCTAATAAGCATGTTTATTTGTGTTGCCTGGACACTGCAGCCATCAGTCCAGTAGCAGCTCCTAGTAGGACAGACAGAAATTCTCCTTTTCCATTAAATGGGCTATAATAAACACAAGTGGAAAACAGTGTTTTGCACGGCTCAGAAGTCTCAAATGCTAAATATATTTTGCCAGTTAATTAATTAGAGTATCTTATTTCTGCTTTCAGAATATCAACAGAGCTTTCAAAGGTATTATGGATAAAAAGCACTATCTGTTCCTTGTCCTCCCTCCTTCTCTTGACTGCCTGAAATTGGGTAACTGGGTGGAAATGTGCAGAAGGCTGAGTGAGCCTGCACTGGTGTCTGATTTTCAGAGATGTGTGGGAATGCTCACTTAACAGCCTCTCCAATGTAGTATTGGGCACTTGATGAGATTGGCTGCTTCTTAGAGCTGCTTTGGACTCTTTAATCCTCTTCCCTTCCCAAACAGGTCCTGCTGGCAAGAGCTGCATCCCTGCCCTCCTTGTCCTTCTGTGGCAGTGGGTGTGCTGGGCAGAGCTCAGGCTGGAGGGGTGGATGCAGGTGCTGGGAACCCCTGACATGCTGTGGCTCTGGAGGTGGGAACAGCACAGCTGTGTCCATCCTGCTAACACAAGGACAGGAGAAAAGAGTTCCCATTGAGGGCAGTACATCTGCTGCCAAATTCCAGCTGAGAGTGAGCCTTTCTTCTTGCACAGTGCCTTGTTCCTGGAAAGTGTGATGCAGAGACTGCAAAAATGAAAGAGATGGTTCCAGCTGTCTATATTACACTGAGGATGTAGAGAGCCAGGTTAGAAAACACCTGCTGTTTCTGTCTTGTCTTTAGTGAAACATTGTCTCTCTCCTTGCTTTAATCTTCTTAAAAGGAATTGATCGTTTTTTTATTTGGGATCACTGGAAAATTAATGTCACTGTTACTGTAGAGTGAGCACTGTAGTATCTTCACATAATGTGATTTAAAATTTAAAGCTCTCTCAGCAGGGGAAGGCTCTGTGTCGGGACCAGAAGCTGCTCCTTGGCTCATTCCTTCAGCTGCAGCTGCTGGCTCCCTGCCTTCCCTTTTCCTCTCCTCTTCCAAAGGGTGATTCTCACCATTTCCTCTTTGCAGACTTTTCCCCTTGATACAGTGTCTTCATTCCAATGCTAAACTAACTTGTGAGTCCCTTTTGGGGAGGAAATAGGTGATGTGAATGCTTTTTATTTAGTTAGTTAAACGTCCGTGGGGAACACAATGTGCAGAGAGCATTCTTGTGTATGCTGGAAACTGGAAGAGGAAGGAAGGAAGGGTTTTTTGCAGGAGAAAAATAGGCCAAAATCATACTTTCTGTTATGATTAATGGGTTTCTCTTTTGGGCTTTGAATGTTGTGTTTGTATTCAAATTAAGTGGTTTCCAGGGGCACTTCCAGGAATAGATGTGGGGAGCGGATAAAAGCCCCCTCCATAAAGGATGTTCAGAATGTGCGGAACTGAACTGTGTGTTTGTGGGTCTTGCTCCATCTTGTCTCCTCCTGTCACCTGGAGCCTGTGTGTCTCCTCCATGTGCAGGCTTCAGAGGATGGGGATTTTCATTTCCCAGCACTCAGGATGTGCCAGTGAAGAAGCACAAGGTGCTGAAGATGCCCACACACCGCAGGGAGCTCAGTGCTGGTCGCTGGGTGTCCGTGCCCACCTTCTGGAGAGCTGAATCAGGCAGGCACCAAGTCCTGGACCCAACAGCCTTGTGGGCTGGAAAGGTCCCAGTCAGAGTCGTGCTGTGTCCAACTCCCTCTGTCATCAGGCAGTAAAGAGAGTAATTAGATGGTAATTCTGCAAAAACAAGACTTAATAGTGTACAGCATGATTTAGGTGACACTTCACACTCTGCTGGGAGGACTTGTGCTTGGTGGCTGCTGCATGTTGTTAGTTCTTTGTATTTTCTTTAATTTAAAGCTTCATGCTTGTAATCTAGTTAACACTGAATTGGGTTTCCAGTACAGTGGCTTGTTTGGTTCAATAAGAACGCATTTATACTAAAGGTTAATGAAAAGCATTTTACTTTCATTGAATTCATTAAAAGGGGTTTACAATCAAGACTTACTAATGGAAAAGAGATTAAATATTCATGTCTCTAAATTCCTCACATCATTTCTGATTTTCCTTAATCTCTGCCTTCCTGGATTAGAGTCCAAAAGTGCCTGAATGCTCTAATGAGTTCAAAAATTAATTAAAGATTTCTCCTGTTTAAGTAAAAAGACTTCCCAAATATATACCTAACGTATCTTGAGTGCAGGTCTCTATGCTATTATGGATGAAGAGAGAGTGATGAAGTCCTAGCCAAGAGAGCCAATCTCAAGGAGCAGTATTGGTTCTTAAAGCACTTTTAAAGATTACAAATAATACTTTATCCTCTTTATTTGTGCTGTTGAAATAGGTCTGAATGAACTCGAAATGCAGCAAAATTTGCATTAGAAAGGTATTAGCTGGGCATGAAAATAAAACCTGAGTAATAGGCATCAAAGGTGCTCAAAGATTCAAGACCTTTTTATAACACAGTGTCCTACACATTTGTGTGTGCTACAAATACCTGAGTACTTTGTAAATACTAGATTGGGTTTTCTGTGGTGTTTTTCCCCAGTATTTCCCAGACAGCTCTGGATACCCTTTGGGCCAGGGCTTTGCCTGTGCTCTCTGTGTGAGCAGAGCATGTGTCTGAAGGTCCTGCTTTGTGTGTAGGTTCCTGGTGTGCCAGTGTGTGGAGATGGGGGAGCTCTGTTTGGGAATGCTTTGCAGCTGCATATTGATGTCACTGATGTAGAAATGGAGATACATGGTGATGGGAGATATGAGTTACTTTGAAGGTATTTCAGGTTCCCATAAATGGTTTTCTGGAAAATAAAGAAATGAAGAAAAATGGTCTTGTAAACAGTTTCAGAATTATGAGTGTCTTGCTTTAGTCTAAGAAGCTTGTATAGATCAATGTATTTGTGTGTGTTGTATATGCAGTGCACTTAGCAAGTGGGGCAGTGCTGGACAGTGTCTACCTCAGTGGATGTGAGTGGAGAAAGATGGCTCAGCTCCTGGCTGCATCTTTGTGTTGTGTTTCATTGCAGCTTGAGCTTTCAGTACGTTTTGGGCCCTGTTAGTGCTGGATGTTGATATTGGACTCATTGACAAGAGCTGATGAGAGAGGAAATTGGTTGCTTCTGTGCTATATGAGCCAGGACTGGAAAAGAGGGTCTTGAGAAAAAGCGTCTGGTTATAAGTAATTAAGAAGTAGTATTTGGCCAAGTCCAAGGGGTAAGCTTTTCCTTACTAGTAGTGACCAACCCTGCTCTCCAAAGCACTTCAGAGCCCTTACTGAAGCTCAAAAGGTGATGACAGTGAGGGGGTACACGCTGGTGGGATTCACAGACCAGACTGCAGCGTTGGGTGGCATTGACTGTAACCAGCATGACCAGAGAATCCAAAATGCAGCAGTGTAGCCTGTTGCCCACCAGCATGAGCTGAGGGCAGCTGTGTTACTTGTGCGTGTGTGTGCTGGCTCAGTGATGGGCACTGCTGTCTCCTCTGTCCCTGCAGGCATACTTCCGTCAGGGCGTGGCCCTGCAGTACCTGGGACGCCACGCGGACGCTCTGGCCGCCTTTGCCTCGGGGCTGGCGCAGGATCCCAAGAGCCTGCAGCTCCTGGTTGGCATGGTGGAGGCTGCCATGAAGTCTCCCATGCGAGGTAAGCACACGGGGGGGTTCTCAGGGCTCTGACCTGCTGCTGAGGTAGCCAGAGGTGGGAGCTCCAGGAGAACCTTGAGGGAAAGATTTCAAGATTTGGCTTCTCTGCTGAGTCAGGAGGACCAAAAACTATCCTTCTGGTTGAGTGGGACAGTAAGATGGTGATAGCCAACTTGAGAGGCATCAGACTGGGTTTGTACAGTACTTCCCATGGAGTCCTTGTTCATTTTTCCTTTCTCCAGTATCAGTGCAGGCAGAGGTGTGTGCTGCTGTGGCCCTGGCTGTATTCTTACTGGAACAATTTCCCAGTGTTTTGGTTGGGAGCAGCACATCTGAAATGCCCCAAGCCAGTATTTGCCCAGAAGAGCACATCATCAGCTTTTCTGTGGTACTACTGTCTCTCAAAACACAGCATTCCAGAAGGCAAAAAGGCTGCTCTGCTAATTCACTTCTGTTCAAGCAGTATTTGAAATCACAGAGACCTTGAAGCCATATGAGCTGTGCAGTGTTTTTCCTCTCTTTCATCATGTCCCCGTTTCCAAGATTTTTTTCTCTAGAGGAAGGTGGTTGTCTCCTCCTAGCTCTGTTTCTCTTGCAGGCTTTTTGCTGCAATGCCCTAATGCTGTTAGTCAGGAGGGAACATGGCAATTGTCATCATCAGCAGATGGTGCTGGGGGCCACAGGGCTTAGGAGCCAAGGAGCACTGAAATGAAAAAATGTCCTTGTTGGTGTTTCCTTTTTTACAGTGTTTTTCTCCATCCTCCACAATGAATTAATCTGAAAGTTTCTGTCCTATACAGCAGTTACCTGGTGAATGCAATTTGATTTGCTACCCAAAGGTACTAAGGCTGCTGCTTAGAATGCAGGTTATATGGTATTCTGTGGGAGCATCCCCAAATTTGGCAGGATGATCTCTGGCTGCCTGCCCTGCAGCTGTGTATCAACTGTGCTCCCTGCTGCAGTTAGACAAATTGAAGCAGCTGGGCAGGTCCAGTGCTATTATGCCACAAGATCACTGTCTCCTACAGAAGGAGCAGCTTCTTTCTGCAGTTTTGGTCACCTCTCTTAGCACACATCATGTGCTTGGGTATCTGGACAGTCACAGACTTTGCAGAAGTTCATCTGAAGGTTTGTGCTGAAAGAGCAAAAACTGCAGTACTCTCAGACACTGCAGATGGCCCATTTCCAGTTTCCTGCAAAATTCCACAGATATCTTCTGTATTCCTTCTGCCATTAGGCCAGACTTCAGAGCTGAGTATGAGACTGCTCTGTGCTGAGACTGCTCTAAGCTCTGTTCTTATGCTGCCTTCCTGAAGTGCTTTCTGCAAAGCAAACCAGCAGCTTGCCAGGTGATCTGTCTTGATATGCCAGATCTTAGATGGTACCTTTGAGCCCCAAGCTCCCTTAATAAATCTTCATTGGATTTGGGCTTTCTGGCCCTTAAATCATGTATCATTTGTTTACAAAAAAATCAAGATGAGTAGTGAGGGTGATTCCTGATGCAAATAACTTGCTTTGCTGAGTACCTCTGTCTTCGTCTTTGCACTTCAGAGTCCCTGGAGCCCACCTACCAACAACTGCAGAAGATGAAGCTGGACAAGAGCCCCTTTGTGGTGGTGTCTGTGATTGGCCAGGAGCTGCTGACTGCAGGGCACCACGGGGCCTCTGTGGTGGTGCTGGAGGCTGCCCTGAAGATTGGCACGTGCAGCCTGAAGCTGCGGGGATCGGTGTTCTCTGCACTGAGCAGCGCGTACTGGTCGCTCGGGAACACGGAGAAAAGCACTGGATACATGCAGCAGGACTTGGACGTAGCCAAGAGTTTAGGTAAGAATCCTCCTTTCACTCCTGGAGTGCTGGTGGGACTGGTGAAACAAGAGCTAGGTTAATGAACAGCATGTCTCTTGAATGCTCATGTTTCTGTGGGTTTTCACAAGCTGCTAAATCCAATCTAAAGCTTCTGAAATGTGCAGATTGCAGGTTTGTGCATCCCTGTTAGCCTGCCTGTCTGAAGGGGCAGGTGATCAATGGATGTGCTAATGTTTTACAGGGTCTTCCAATTACCTGATGTCATGTATGTGAGAACTGCTCACATTCCCTGTGTAGACTCAGGCTCAAAACCTTACATGAGTCTTAAATGAAGCCATCTGCTTTTCCAAGTATTTGATGGGCAAAAGTACTCTGAGATTCTGGGGCAGTAGCCAGGGAAGGAACAAATCGGTAGTGACACAATGATAAACAAAGAGTGTTTAAAAAAGAAGCAAATTCAAAAATCTCTCTTGAGTACAGTATATTCTGCACAACAATGTGAGAGCATTCAGCTTTGTGGGGTGCTGTAGGAGATCAGATAGGTGTGAGACAAAGCCCTGACTGTACAGAGCTGGAGAGACAATGCCCAGAGGCTTGAGCCAGGACTGTTCACTGAGAGCATAGGGACCGCTCTCTTGAGGATGGTTGTAGGTGTACTTTGTACATCTGGGCTGAGCTGTGCTGCAGAATTGCTTTCTGGAGAAAGCTGGCATGCTTTGTGCTTGTTCTAGGCCCTGAACATTGACTGACCTTCACGATGTCAACCAAGGAATAAACAAGGAGGAATGGAAAATTGCCAAGTGTTAGATCACAGAAGAAAGTAAAACAATTCTAAAAATAAGATTGATGGCTATTATAGAAGTTTCTGAAGGCCAGCAAAGAGGGAAGTTTGGCTGTGTGTTAAACATAAAGATGAGTTTGTTCTAATCCTGGTTCACACACCAGACCATCCCTTGTGCCCCGTGTTTCAGTCTTCCCACTGGATGTTTCCAGCAATGCCTGTATTAACTAATCCTTGTTTTGTTTGCATGTGACACAGGTGACCAGACAGGAGAATGCCGAGCTCATGGAAATCTGGGCTCTGCATTCTTCTCCAAAGGAAATTACCGGGAAGCCCTTACTAACCACAGACATCAGCTGGTGCTTGCCATGAAGCTCAAGGACAGAGAGGTAGGAAGCTTATTAATCAGTCAAAACTGGTAGTCTGCACTGCATGGTTTTCAGACAGATCTGAACATATCAAAAAGCCTTGGCTGTCTCCTTGTTTTACCCCAAGAATGTGGAAGCTGTGACTTCTCCTGGGTGTCCACTTGCCTTTTGTTAAGGAAAGTCTTTGTACCAGTAGATCTGATATGTGAGTGCAAGAGGCAAGATGCTTGAGTTGTCCATTTGCCTCCTCCATCTCTAGTCTCTGGGCTCTGGGCAGGTCCTTTTGCCTCCCTCTCCCTTACCATCCTTGTTCCTGCAGCACAGAGGCTCTGGGCTCCAGGGTGGGAGCTGCTGCTGGGTCAGTGTCAGTACCACGTCCCTCGCTGTCCTCAGCACATTTCCCAGTGTTGCAGGTGCTGCTGACCTGGACTCTGCTAAACTGCATCCTAAGTTGTGCCTTTTCCAGACCAGAAATGGGCAAGATCACTGTCCCCAGTGTTTGCATAAAAGACACTTAGTCTAAACACCAGTGAAAACAAAAAGAACCCACGCAAACCTGAAAACAAATTGTGCGGGATCTGCTTTGCCTTGACCATTCAGTTATGCTGGGCTCCCTGCCAGTGCAGGGAAGTGGGTTGCATGGACTGAGGAGGCTGTCCTTAGGGATTTCTGCTGAAAGTTCACTGTAAGGACAGAATCATATTTTAGTGCACAGATATAAAACCTATTCCTTGCTCCGGGGATTTCCCTCTAAAGTGAGTGGGAAAATGGAGATTCCTGGTTGTATGGCAGGCACAGGGCTAGAGGCAGCAGGGCTGGTGAGAATCCATGTAAGCACAAGTAGTTTTGGGGGAGAGCTAAAAACTGGGAGAGATCAGTTTCCCACTGGTAAGTTGTGGAAAAGATCTGCTAGAATTTGCTGAATGTTTTACTGCTTTACTAACTTACTTGTTAAGTTAAATACCAAGTAAGCCTTGGAAAAATGCATCTCTCAGTAGGTTGTGGAAGGACTGTGGCTGGGGGAGGGACTTCCTAGACATTTCCTTGATTATTTTACCAGTTGGAAAACCTCCTGGATCACTCCCGATTTCCTTGTTTCTGTTCATGAAGAGCAGAAAAGCTGTTACTTGTCACAGTTTGTACAGTTTTCTTGATCAGGGTCCCTGTTGCTGCTAACAGAGTAACCTGTGTGGCTGCTGCTCTACCATGGGGTTTCTTGCCCAGCACATCCCCTATTGTGGGGCCTGGAGGCAGCAGCAGGGGAGTTGATGTGCTGGCATGAATGAGCACAGCAGCCCCAGAACCCCAGGCTGGCCTGGAAAGTGGGGCTCTGGAGCATTTTGAGCATTTTGCCTGGTCTTCAGCCCACTGATTCAAACAGATCTCACAGGGGGGAGCCCAGGGAGTGAGGGCTAATCGTAATAGTCCTTAGTTCATGACACATCTGGGCACATAATTAACAGTTATTGACAACAAATGACTACTTGGTTTAGCGAGAAAGCTGAGCTTCTTGGATTTCCTGTAGGATGTAACCACAGGAAATTAATTTGGCGCTTTCTGATGACATCATCTTGACCACAGAGCTTCCTCTGAACAAAAAGCTGTTTTTCTTGGCCTCCTTTGCAGACATTTTTATAATGCAAATGTTATAAAGTTGCAGTAGGGCTGATGTGAATTCCAGCAGAAGGGAATTTGGTGTGCGACTGTAATGAGGTAATTGTTTTACCCTGACTGTACAGAGAATTGGCAGAAAAGGTAAAAAGTGCTCCTTTGTATGGGATACTGCTGTCTTTGGAGGGCCTGTCAGGTTCTGAGGCTGCTGGAGCAAATGTTTGCTGGGTAGTGCTGCCCATAAATGCAGGAGGAGGTTGCAGAAGGTCTGTCTGGAGCGTTCAGGTCTGTTCTCCCCCATGCAGGCCTGGAGAAGGGGAGCTGTCACCTGAGGAGGGAAACATCTCAGCTGCTCACAGGGACTCAAGATTTTGCATGTTTTTCTTCCTTGGCACAGAGAGTCTGTGCAGCTCCTGTTACAAACACAGGGTGTGTGTCCAGGCAGGCCATTTGCTGTTTCAGGCAGTGTGGGGAGAAGTTTGAGCTGTTTTGTTGTTCTTGTGTCCAGAGAGAGCATGGGGCAGGTGTTGCTGGGATTTGGCATACCTGTAGTATCTCTAAAAGGGAATTTTGGGGGGGTTGAACACACATGTGGGTTTGGTCTGTGCAGGTGACGGAGAGGACTTAATGAGGTTCTTAGTGAGACGCTGTGAAGGGCACCATGAAACAGCTGTCTCAGGTAAGGAAGGGGTTGGATTTTTTGACCAGATTCAATGGCTGGTTAAGAAATTCTAATGAGCTGGTTCTGTGGGTGTACATGTCCCTGCTTCAGCCATGGCACTGGTGGCAGGGTGGGTGTCACTTGTGGTGTAGCCCCTTGGCAGCAGTACAAAGTGTAACCATCCCATCCTAAGTGAGGAGGGTGCTGCACAGCCCAGAGGGAATACATGGCAGGAGGCTGCAGGACCCTGGCTCAGCACATGTGTGCACCTCAGGAGCTGAACTTTGGGCATCTCTCTTGGCACTGGCTCTGACTAAGGCCCACACAGTTCCTGCAGAGGTGGAAGTAAAACTTTCCTGGGCTGGTGGGGCTCCTAGGCAGAAGCTTGTCTTTTCCTCTCATTCAGAGCTGGCTGCAGGCTGTTGGAGTTCACCCACTCCTGTCCTGCAGCAAGGAATGCTGCCTGTGCAGGGGTAAGTGCCACTGAACAGGAATGAGAGGGTCCACTCTGAGCAGATCTGGCTGCAGTGGAGTGAAAGGTAGTCTTTACTTCCCTGCTGATTGATAAAGATGGATAACGAGTCTCAGCCCTGTCCTAGAGCAGCAGCAACCTCATGTTCTTGTGACGTGTTCTGTGCTCTCTGGGACTGAAATGTCAGCATATACTGTCCAGCAGTTCATGTGCTGAGGAAATCCCTTTCTGGTAGCTTGGGATACTGCTCTTTTTTCCACTCTCTGCTTAGTGCTCTTGAAAGCACTGGGAGTTGTACAAGGAGAGGTTCCCTAAAGCAGCAGCCAAGGTACTGGGATGTGCCAGAGGAGGAGTGGCAGATGATGTTAGCAGGGAAGACTGCATCACATTATTTTAGCTTGTTGTCTTTTTCTTGTCACAAAAGCTGGCTCTGATGAGCAGCAGAAGCTTGCAGGCTGTTTCTTCTCAGAGTGGAATTCTCAGAGTGGCCTGCAGTTACGCCAGCCCATAATGGAGGCGCTGAATATTGTATCTGTACTCTCATTTCTGAATTAATTGCTTTGGTTTTAACACCAGGTAACCTAATCTTCTGGAAACCATCAGGTAACTCACGTAGGTAGGGTGTGTTGATGCCACATCACAGGCTGTGATTTAGACAAAGATTATGCAGCTGACAAGCAAGCCAGGATCAGAGGAAAGAATGGAATCAAAATATAAATGTGAAAGCTTTTTATGCCTGTAACACTAGTCCCCTGTATCCTTTTTCATCACTAGCTGCTCCTCAGGTGTCCAGAACTGTCTTGTATTAGGAATTCTGTAAGACCTGAGTGCCAGTGTAGAGCCAGTGATGTGTGATTTCTTGGGATGGGTTGGGGTGGCCCTTTTTGATGACCATTTTGAAGTCCCTGTGATGCTTCCAGAGCATTTAATTTAGAAAAATAATACTTGAGTTTTGGAGCTGTGAGTGGCTGACAAGCAGAAATGGGCAGGAAAGGAAAAGCTGTGGAGCCACTTCTTGAGTCCAGTGTCCAAACCCTCACAAAGGCTGTGCTTGAGTCCTGCCATGCAGAGACCATGGACACCACAGGAACTCTGTAGTGTAATCACTTTGTTCTCTCCTGGGCCCTCAGACGCCTTCGATTACAGCCCCGCTGTTCAGAAATAGCAGGGCACTATGGCAAGATCATAAACCAACCATCATGAAATGAATGCTTGTGCTGCCAGCACGGAGCCCTTGGGAAGCAGTGCTGCTGCCAGAAAGCCACTGGGTGCTGGCAGCCCCTCTCTGCTGGCTGGCAGGCACGCTCTGAGCTGAACTGTGCCTTTTCCTGGGATGCAGCATCCCTCTTCACCATGCAGGAGTGAGCAGAAGGTGTTGGGTGAGAAGGAGGATTGTCAGCACCCCTGAATTCTCCCCAGGGCTGGGATGAAGGTGCAGCCAAGCACTTTCTGATGCCCCTTTTCTCAGGAGTGCGGCTGAGGGAAGGGCAAAGAACTGAGGACAGACTGATGGACTGTGTCAGTACTGTCTTGACCCTGGGTTGACTCATGATGACCAACAGCTTGCAGCAATCATTCCTGGCCTAGTTTTGAAGGGATTTCCCCCATCTCCCTTTAGAAGAAGCTATTTGTGGAAGGAAAAAGTGCAGAACTGCCCTCTTGTTACTGACCCTTTGTATGAGCCTCTGGCTGCTGCCCTGGACATCTCCATGAGCATCTGTGGCTCTGGGAATTCTCTGCAGCAGGTGGGTGTGCTCAGTAACTGATGAGCCAGGTTTTGCTGTCTCAAGATGCTTTTTAAAACGATTGCAAATGTAAGGCAGAGTTCATGTTTGCAGCTTCAGCAGATTTTGTGCAGAAAGGCTGACTATTTGCAGGAAATGGGGATGATGAAGATGATAATTAGAACTGAGTAGTTAAATAGCACAGAAGAAAGATGTTTATTAAGCAGGCTTTGGTGGGTTTTCTGTGTCACCTTGCTCTGGCACCAGAATGCAGAAATTCCCAGTGGAAAGAGAAACCATGGGCTTGCAGCCCAGGAGACTCCAGAATCCAGCTGGGTGCTCTCCTTTTTGCTGCAGAGGACATTGCCATGGAGCTGGGAGGGGTCATCAACCCCTGTGCATCCCTGCAGGAGGAAGAGTATTAGGGAGCATGGTTACTGGGACAGACATAATCCTTGACTGGATTCTGTTGGGAATTTGAAGATTCTGCAACTGTCTGAACACACTTTGTGAGCAGCTCAGCCACTGGTAATTATTTAGGTTTGCAGTTTTGGTAGTTTTTCCCAGTCCCCTTCAAAGCAATGGAACTCAGTATAAAACTCCCACATTTGGTAAACTGCAGCTCCTCACTGTCAGGCTGTGCAAATCAAAGATCAAATTTCACCTTCTTGCTTCCAGGAGGAGATGCAGAAGGAAAGATAGATCATTCCTTTCTAATGAAATCTGTAAATTCTGTAAAGCCAGGGTTTTCTGCCCTTTCCTGAGGGGAAGAGGAAATGCTTTCCAGGTGTCCCTCCAGCCTTGCTTTGTCTGTAAAGCCACATCTTCAGTCAATAACAGGGCTGTACAGATTCAGCCTTTTGCCTGATCTTGTATGAATTCTGGTTTGGGGCAGGAGAATGAGGTGTTTTTCTGTTCTTTTGAGTTAGATCTCCTAGAGGATGTGCTCCTTATCAGCAGTCTTTGATGGAGTGTGGAGAATCCCATCCATTGATGAGCTGCAGCACGAGGGAGCCCATGGCAGTGTCCCTGCCTGTGAGGTGTGTGTGGCACTCAGCCATATGAAGAGGTGGTCTGGTCCTGGGGCTGCCACATTTTTCAGAAAGGAGAAATCTGAAAATCTTATGACCACGGTTGTTTTGTTTGCGAGCAATCTGGAAAATGAGGGCAGGATATAAATACCTCACAAATGAGAACTGGAAAGAGTCTTCAGGCTAAAGCAGTTTGTCATGCCTGGAAACATAGCCTAGGATGTCAGAGACAGGCTGTGATGAGGAAATGATTCCAGCCTCTCAGTGCAGACAGCAGTCTTGCTTTATTAGGGATCCAGGGCAGACTGCCTTGTACCCTGGAGGAAGGCTGAGTGCCAGCTGCTGGGAGAACACTTACTATTGGAGTTTACTTGGGAATTGTGAGTCCTCTAGTGCTACATTACAGCTTGGACTGAATCACCTATGTGGTTGAAAGGATGAGTTCAGTGATGTGAGAATCAGCCTCAGTGCCTGACCTTCAGCATTTGGATTTGTATCTGAGAGTATAAATTCTTTCCCTTTCTGTCTTTAGCATGTTTTCTTAGAGTCAGCTTGACAGGATTCATACAGGTTTGTCTGGTTCAAAAGTGATAGGATTAAGCAGAATGAAGAGAAATCTGACCGGTGCAGGAAATTTGGGAATGCACTAAAAGGCCATATGCTTTGTTTTGTTTGGACTTGCGACTCAAGAGGGAAATGTAATACTTCCTGAGGATCTCCTTTAAATGTCCCCATTTGACCTCCACAGCACATGGATTTTAGCTAAAAGAAATGCAGTCTCCTGGTTTACTTTCACAGTGTCTGCAAAGCTTAGCATGCTGCTGAGGCCTGGACCTGGCTGCAGTGAAAGAAATAAAGCAGAAAACTCATGCAAGAGCTGCAGCACTCTGGGTTTTCAGGAGGCCCACCTCAGCCAGGGCTTTTCTCCTCTGTGTTGGGTTTGCAGTGGGGGGATGTCCAGCTTAGGAACAAGAGTAGCAAGGGTCGGCACAGGTCAGCACACTGCTGTAGGAGTTGATGTTTTCTTTGCCTGCTCTGAACTTGTTAGATGCAAGGCTTATGCTGGCTTATTCTTCCTGACTGACTTTCACCAGGGTATGAGTCACTTCTCAGGGTCAGCACCATGGAGAAGCTTGTGGTTTTAAATGAGGAATACTTACATCACCACTAAAAATGTCAAGTCAGCTGTCCTCCCTAAAGTGATTGCACACAGGAGCCTTTCAGACTGTGTCTAAAAAGTGACCAAATTTGGGCTGCTTGGGGTAAAGATAGATCAACCCCAGGTGATGTGTAGGTTCAATGATGAGATCTCCTTCATAGTGTTCTTGAGCTGCTGTATTTTGTGTGATTTCTTTGCAGAATGAGTGGAGCTTTGCAGAGCCCATTCAAGAAAGGCAGCCCCTTCCCCCAGGTCTCCAGCACCACATGGTGAGGGGTGTTGCAGCAGTTCCCACAGTGAACATTAACAGCCTGGTCAGTATGAGTGACAGAATTACTCCTAAAAAATGGAGTGGAGTAGTTGTTACTTCAGCTTTCCAGCAAAACCCTGCCAACTTGGTTAAATCTATTTGCAAAACTATTCTGTTAAGGGTGTAGCTCAGGTTTACTTTTAAAAGTGTTCTAGGCAGAATTATGCATCTTGCTCCTAAATGATAATGGAGGAGATGGAGTCCGTGAATTTTCCACTGGAATGGAGCAGCATTATTTTGATCTCCAAATGAGCAGCTGAAAGTCAGCATTCCCCTTGGAGAGGAGTGACTCTGGATGGTCTGGCAGTCAAACCCTCAGTGCTGCTTAGGTTTGCCAGGATTCACTTATTTAGTGTGATACTTTTGCCATGGAACAGGGAGAATGAGAAGTCCTCTGAAACATGAACAATTTCCTGAGCAAGTAAGAACAGAGAGGGCTGGGAGCAGATTGTCAGCACAGTCCATGACAGGTTCTGTTGTGAGCAGCAGCTCTGTGACGTTTGCAGAGCTGTGGATTTTACCCATTAATCAAGTGGGGGCCGGGACCATCTCTTCGTGCTGTGTATTTTGTCTTTCTATTGTGTCATTAATTCCTGGTTGTTCTCTTTCTATTAGTAGTTATAAAGCTCCTTTCAGGCTAGTGCTTCTGTTCCATGGCTTTGGCTTTTTTGGGGTTTGCTCTTTGGTAGCTTCTTTGTAAAAGACTGAGACCTACTACAAATAAATAGGGATATTGATTGGCAGGGATATTGATTTCAGTGTATTTTTTTCCCCAGGAAATAATTACCTAAAAGCAAATCCATTCCTTCTTTCTGCATACTGATCATGGGTAAGAGGGGAGGATATTGCCTGCTGCTTCTTTTCTGATTTTCAAAAGCATGGCACACAAAGGAAGGAGGTAGATGTAGTACTGGCACATCAGCCTCACCTTTAAGGGAGGAGAGAAGGACAAGTTTTAATTTTGATGGAGCACCTGCTCTGTTTGGATGTGAGACTAGTCTTAGAGCATAAATCAGGCATCTGAGGCATACCTGCAGATTCTGAGGAAATGATGAAAGGGCTTAATAGAAGTGGAGATAAAGCACAATTTACAGCAAATGATCATTTTAGCAGGTCCTGGAACTACCCCCATCACAGTGCTGTCCTGCTTGTGTGCACAGCAGCTACTTGGTCCTTACCTGTAAAATGAGCAGCTCCTGCAGAGAAAGAGCTGGGATGTGTCCCTGGTGTCACTTAACCTGAGCCCTTCCTACCTGCAGCAGTTACAGCAGTGTAGGGCACAGCGAGGTTTTATTGTGTGTGGTGACACCCACAGCACTCAGCCTGTGCTTTCAGAGCTCATGTGTCTGTTCTGGAACATTCTGCTCCCCTCAGTACCCTCAGAGCACTCCCAGTGCCCCAGCACACCTTTGCTTGCATTCAAGAGCAAGGGCATGCAGGTGAGGGGTGAAGGAGTGTGGATGAGGAGGTGCACTGGCTTTCAGAGGTGCTGCTGCCTGCCCTCAGTACAGCTGTGATGAATATGCATAGTGATCTGCTGGGTACAGTTCCACTACATCTGTAGGATCAAGCTGCTGTTACTCTGTGCCCAGAGGGAGAAGGGAAGTTGAAAGAAGCAGCATACAGCAGGGCATGCTCCATCTCTGATCAGTCTTAATTAGTGTCTGTGTTCAGGGATTAAGGGGACCTTACAGTGAGATACCAGGCAGAGCATTTTCACCTCACCCATTTTGGGATGATTATAGAGTGTTCTTATTTTAGCAGGCTGTGCAGTCAGTTGAAGCTTGTTTGAATGTAACACAATTGGGAAATGACCATTCTCCGGCAAGGGTGAAATACCTAAGGAATGCATCTCTCCAAATTGTCAGGTGCCATTCTGGGATGCACATCTGCTTAACATCAGACTCTGCCTTACTCAGCTGAAAAACCTGAGCTGGCTGTTGCTCCTGAGAGAAAGAGAGCACTTAAGAATCTTTTTCAGAACTCCCTTCTGTGCCTCAGCTCAATGACAGAAGAATCTGCTTTCTATTAAAGTGATAAATTGCTTAATTGGAGGTGTAAGCAACCCCCACTGTAAAATTTGTCTTTGTCAGATTATATAAAACATTGATTTTCTTTGTTTGCTGTTGCAAACCCCCTGTGGTATGGAGCTGTAGTCTCACATCACCCTGCTACCAAGCAGAGGTGTGTGCTAGCAGAGATGGAGTCTGTTTGCCATTTGTCAGCCATGTGCTCTCCCTGCCACAACAGGGCTCCTCTGCCAGTGACGTGGGAACACCCCATCCCTCTTGGCCCAGTGTGTGAGACACTTGGGGTTCCCAGTGGATCCTGTAATGTGGAGGATTTTATTAAATACACAGCCACAAATTTATCTTCTGGAATCCTATTCCTAATCCCCTGAAGTGAGTCACTGGAGTCACCCAGCAGATGTTATCACCAAATTGTTCCTAAACACTGCTATAAGGGCAAGCTCCCCTTACTGCCCCCAGAGCAAATAGAGCACGATGGTTATCTTGCTGGAGGATTGCTGCTGCACGAATCAGCCCCAGCCTGGGGAAGCCAGAAGTGCCACAGGCTGTCCTCATGCAGACTCCCAGAGGACTGAGAAATGCTGTTCTCAGATCAGGTAACAGAGGAAGCTGCTGCAGAATAAAACGTGATGACCATTGGAATGAAGGACACATCAGAGTGTGGAGGTGGCCTTCCTGCCTTGTCTGTCTGGGTGAGCCACAGCCCAGCCTCTAAAAATAGCCCCAGCTTTCTAATCAAGTTGTGCTTTTTCTCATCAGTTCCTCACCCTTTATTTTCTATTTCTCTTTTTGCCTCCTTCAACTTATTTTTCTTTTCTGCTTCACTAGTCCTCCTGCCACATCCTGGTTTAGATAATCCAGCCCTGGGCACTCAGGCATGTCAGCCAAGTGTTTTTGCATGCTCTGAGAATGGTTGCCGAGCTTGTACCCTTCATTCTAGGTCTTTAATGTGAGCCTGGGCATGCTCGTGGGCAAAGGGATTAGGAGCTCTAAGAATAAACATTTCCAGCCTCACAAATTTCAATTCCTATCATCTGCTTCCCATTCTAGGAGACATCCTAAAGATTTCTTGCCATGTGCGGGATGCGGAGTCCCTGCTTCTGTCAAGTTTTTCTTGTGCTCACACAATCTGAGATCTGCTGCTTTCCATTTATGCCTCTTTTCCCCAGCCATAGCCCATTAACATCATCTGAGTCTCTGCCTGATGGCTCTTGGCCAGAGCTCGTCTCCTCAGCAATCTGCACGCATGGATGTCCACTTTTTTTTATTTTAGCAGCCCCAGGAGACACCAGATTTCACTGACCCCTTGTTTTCCAGAAAGACATTTCTATTCTCTTCCCAGCAATAACAGAAGTTCTGTTGCTGGTGGTGGTGGCCAGTCTTCCAGAATTTCTGAACTTCCTGGCTGGATCAGTTCTCATAGAATTGTACTGGGCTTGACTTGGCCCAGGGGGTGCTGCTGCCTTGTTCCGCAGCAGTGGGCACGTTGCTTCCTATCAGGATGAAGGGAGTTCTGATGCATCTTGAGGCCTGTAATGGGCCCCACTCAGTACTTTGGTTTGTGGAAGATGGCTGCATGTATCTGGTTTTTTCCCTTTTCTTCCCTACTTAGGTTGTAAATGACTAAATACTCTGTATATATTAAGCTTCATGAAGATTTGTGTAAAAATGGATTCAAATTCAGAGCAACAATTTTTGTGTTGGTTTTGTAGCAGCCTCCAAACAGGCCCCCTCAAACCGTCTAAGAACTCTTCCTCACGGTGTCAGCCAAGAATTTGTGTCACTGTGCTGCTGAAGAGCCTGTCCAGGGCCAGACCACCCCAATTCTGTGGCCAGTCCAACCAGCATGGAGCAGGACCCAGTCCCAGCTCTGCCTGTGGCCACACCAGTGGCAGCTGGTCTGGCCTGCACTGAGGAGGGGCTGGGGCCAGGACTGCCCAGGAGCTGTGAGCAGCAGCCCTTGGCCAGCTGCTGCCCTCACCCTGACAGCTCCTTTTGGGAGGTTTGGAACTGGGTCACAGCAGCAGCTGGGTAGCAAAGGAAATGCACATGTAGGAGCTGCAGAGGAGTCGGGGTCAGCACGCTGCAGCAGACAGCCTTGCTGAGGCTGCAGGCATGTGAGGAGCACATCCCTGCCCTTGGCTCCTTGCCCTCCTGACAGGTTGGGAGCTCCGGCTGTGCCAGGTGGAAGGCAGGTCTGCATCCTGGGAAGTGCAGGGAGCAAAAGAATCTGATTTTCAGATAATTTCTCTTATTAAACACAGCTGTTTCTTGGTGGTAGCAACTCAGGTTTTCACAGAGCTATATTTAGGTAAGATGTGCCTGAGGGACAGAGGCTCCAGCTACTGAAATGCTGTTGTCTTTGCTGCATTCCCAAGGTTGTGTGGTGCTCAGGACCCTGATACTGCACAGTAAGAACTGTGCTCTTTGGAGCATGGTCTGCTTGGTGAAGCAGAGGTATGGAAGGATGTTGGTAATTTCAGCAATCACTCTGTCTCCTCAATAGTCTCTGCATCTTTGGAGTGCTGTCCTTCCCCTCTGCCAGGTGCAAACACACACTGCACATGCCAAAGAAAGAGATAGTCCAACCCATGTCCTTCTGAGTCAACCCCATCCATTCCTGCTGCCTCCACATAAACTGCCCTGAGCAGTTTACAACTGCAGAGAGCAGGTTTTCTAGTCAATAGTCACATTCTTTCACCAGGATGGCCTCTCATGGTTTTTGATTTCTAGGACTGGGGCCATCTGACATGTTGCCATGAATGCTTGTACTTACACTGTCTCTCTTACCCCTGCAGGCAGCATCCTCAGCACTGAGCAGCCTGGGCCACGTGTACACAGCCATCGGGGACTACCCAAACGCCCTGGCCAGCCACAAGCAGTGCGTCCTCCTCGCCAAGCAGTCCAAAGACGAGCTCTCAGAGGCACGGGAGCTGGGCAACATGGGGGCAGTGTACATTGCCATGGGGGATTTTGAAAACGCAGTGCAGTGCCATGAGCAGCACCTGAAGATTGCCAAGGAGCTGGGGAACAAGCGGGAGGAGGCTCGAGCCTACAGCAACCTGGGCAGCGCTTACCACTACCGCAGGAACTTTGACAAAGCCATGTCCTACCACAACTACGTGCTGGAGTTGGCCCAGGAGCTGGCTGAGAAGGCCATTGAGATGAGAGCTTACGCTGGCCTGGGCCATGCAGCTAGATGTATGCAAGACCTGGAGAGGGCTAAGCAGTACCATGAAGAGCAGTTGCACATTGCTGAGAGCCTGCAGGACCGAGCTGCTGAAGGCAGAGCCTCCTCCAATCTAGGTAAGGTCCTGACAGGGAGCAGAATTTGTCATGGAATGCTGAGACTATCAAAGCTGCTGCCAGGATGCCTAAAATCTGATGTGTGCTGTCTTCTTAGTCACCCCAGTTTCACCAGACTGCCTTAATAAATTAAACAGACCCTTGGCAGATTGTGTGCTGCTGTACTGTATTCCATGTTCAATTATTAAATTCCTTAGAAAACACTAGAAAGCACAAACTCATAGCAAAAGGGAAATGAGAAGATAAAATGCATTTGAGGAGCTCTTTGGGAGTTAGGAATAAATGTAATACTTACACTAATGCAAGAAGTGAGGTGGTTTGTTACCTGGCCGTTTTTCTGGGAGCTTGTCTGCTGGGTATGTCAATATATTGCTGCCTTGTAAGTTGAGAGACACGTGGGTCAAATCCTAAGTAGTTTGTTTTCTGAATATCCTCATTGAAATACTAAGGTGTAGGAGTCTTACATTCTCCTAAGGAGCAGCACTGGCATGCTGCTGCCAGCCTGAGAGGGACTGAGTTACATTCAAGTGAAGCCTATTTCTCCTGCTGTCTCACAGCACCAGATGTGGGAGCGACCAAGGATGCATTTCCATCTCTGCCATGGCTGTGGCAGCTGTGCTGCCAATGTTCCAGCTGTTGTTCGGGATGTCTTCTCAGTTGGCTGGGAACAGCAGAGCAGGGCTGGTGCTGAGATACCAAAATAAGTGTTTGTTGGCAGCCCCTGAATCCCAGCCCTTGCAGGCTGCCCCACGCTGTAAATCAGCTCCTGTTTCTGCTTGGCAGTTGGCACTTGGTTCATTTGTAGATGCTAATTGTACTCTGATGTTATCAACAGCAGGTAATTGAAAAGAGCTTGATGAATTACTTAATTTCTCTTAGTAGCTGAGTCTTCAGGAGCTGAATGAAGAAGATAAGGGGTACTGCAGAAAACAAAACAGTCACAGCTTTTTAATTAGCGTTGCAAATCTCCTCCTTTACACAAATTGAGGCAGATCCGTGGGGCAAAATAGGTTTGTGATGCAAAAATGCTTGTGGTGAGCTTAGCATGAGAGAGCAGTGAGCAAGGAACAAGGTTTCTTTGAATGTGACAGGGCCCAGCAGGCAGGAGGGCCGGGAGAGGAGGCCTTGCATGAACAGCAAAGCACAAACTACATTCCCCAGCTCTTCTACAGTGTGGGATCTTGTCTTGGAGAGTCTGTGGCTCCAGTCCCAGGGAGACACAGAGATGTGAGAGGGGGACTGGTGCAGCAGAGACTGCTTTTCAGTGTTGGATTTTAGCCTAAATATAACTTTCAGTTGGTATGCTGACTCAGCCACTCCACACTGTGTTAGAATAGTTCTCCTAGCCTCTGAGCACGGGGTCTCACGTTTCAGCTGTTATTTGGCTATATTTTTTGTCTCCTCTGTCAGAGCTGAGTTATACTGGAGAAAGGGAACATGCAGTTCTTGTTGAGACAATCTATTACTGTTGTTTAAAATGCATCCAGTACCAATCAAAAAGTCAAGTTTTAATTGTCTCTTTCATCTAATCCACATGCAAAACAAAACCTCATCAAAATAACCATGCTGACAGGCAAAAAAAATGTATCTAAATGTGTGTTTCCAGGCCAGAATGTTAGAGTTGGCCTCTCTGCTGAAGCAACAGACATTTTCTGTTGCATTTCTCTGATGCAGATGGAAAGCACCCTTAAGTGTGTGATCCAGTGTTAAACAGGGCAGACTGTAACAGAGCCCAGCTGCTGCAGTGTTCTGCAGGGACATGCTCTGTGCTCTGGGACGAGGTGAGCAGGAGGTGATGGACTGAGGGTGAAGCACAAGCTATCAGCCTTTCACAAGACTTAGAGTTTAACCAGAAGTCTCAGGTTCCCAACCTTTGCAAAGCATCTGGTATTTCCAAACACTCAGGCTCCATGTGGAGACCAGGCTTTCCATCCTCTACAGCTTTTAAGGGTTCCCACTGTGATGGAGAGAAGACACTTCACATTATTAATGGAACACAATTTAAAGTCTCTCGGTGCTGCCTCTTTGCAGCTCCAAGAGAACTTCTGTACCTCTTTCCATGTTCTCATCATATTTCCCCAAGATGCCAGATACTTTCACTTGAAGCTTTTGCAATTAATGTCAAAAAACATTTGCAGGGCCTCCTTCAGTGGCTCCCAAATCTCCAGACTTTTTCACAGGTGTTTGCAAAGTAGCCACAGGCATTATTAGCACAGAGTTTAATTGAAGTGTAGGTGGTATCAGCAGAATCAGAGCTCCTGTTCCCATGTCTCATAGCAAATGCAAAATGATTCGACTGAAATTGAAAAGCATCTGCAAGTGCTGTCTCACTCAATGTGTTGAGTGATCTCTGAAGCTACCAGGTATCACTTAGGGAAATAAACAGCAATTTTATAAGGCCAGACTGTGTCTGGTTGTTGTGGTGACTGGGTGCTTTTGTATAACACAAAACCTAAACCTTCCCTGGGCTCTCCCCGTTAGAAGCAGGGAGGCAGTTTGTTCAGAAGGGCTGTGCCCTGCCGAGTGTGAAGAGCCAGGGAGGGGGCAGTCCTGGTGTGCAGGGTGCTGCAGAGGCTTAGTACAGAGCACTGTGTTTGTTGAGCTCCTTTCTGCCATTTTTCAGGAATCATTCACCAGATGAAAGGCGACTACGACACGGCGCTGCGGCTGCACAAGACACACCTGTCCATCGCGCAGGAGCTGAGCGATTACGCCGCCCAGGGCCGGGCCTACGGCAACATGGGCAACGCTTACAACGCCCTGGGCATGTACGACCAGGCTGTCAAGTACCACCGGCAGGAGCTGCAGATCTCCATGGAAGTCAACGACCGCGCTTCCCAGGCCTCCACACACGGCAACTTGGCAGTGGCTTATCAGGCTCTGGGTGCCCATGACCGCGCTCTGCAGCACTACCAAAACCATCTCAACATCGCCCGGGAGCTGCGCGACATCCAGAGCGAAGCGCGAGCCCTCAGCAACTTGGGCAACTTCCACTGCACGCGAGGAGAGTTCGTGCAGGCAGCCCCGTACTACGAGCAGTACCTGCGCTTGTCCCCAGAGCTGCAGGACATGGAAGGCGAGGGGAAAGTTTGCCACAACCTTGGCTATGCCCATTATTGCCTCGGGAACTATGAAGAAGCTGTTAAGTACTATGAGCAAGATCTTGCCTTGGCGAAGGATCTTCATGACAAGCTGAGCCAAGCCAAAGCCTATTGCAACCTGGGCCTGGCCTTCAAAGCCTTGATGGACTTCAACAAAGCAGAGGAGTGTCAAAAGTACCTGTTGTCCCTGGCACAGTCTCTGAACAATTCCCAGGCCAAATTCCGAGCTCTGGGGAACTTGGGGGATATTTTTGTCTGTAAAAAAGATGTACATGGTGCAATAAAATTTTATGAGCAGCAGTTGAGCTTAGCCCATCATGTTAAAGACAGGAGACTGGAAGCCAATGCCTATGCAGCTCTGGGCTCTGCATACAGGATGGTTCAGAAGTGTGACAAGGCTTTAGGTTACCACACGCAGGAGCTGGAGGTGTACCAGGAGCTGGGGGATATGTCGGGTGAATGCAGAGCACATGGTCACCTTGCTGCAGTGTATATGTCACTTGGGAAGTACACCATGGCCTTCAAGTGCTATGAAGAGCAGCTGGAGCTGGGGCAGAAGTTGAAGGACCCCAGCATCGAAGCCCAGGTCTACGGTAACATGGGCATTACCAAGATGAACATGAATGTCATGGAGGAAGCGATCGGCTACTTTGAGCAGCAGCTGGCCATGCTGCAGCAGCTCAGTGGGAATGAATCCGTGTTAGATCGGGGCCGAGCATATGGGAACCTGGGAGATTGTTATGAGGCTCTGGGAGATTTTGAGGAAGCTATAAAGTATTACGAACAGTACCTGTCTGTGGCTCAAAGCTTGAACCGTATGCAAGATCAGGCAAAGGCCTACCGAGGCTTGGGCAGTGGGCACAGGTAAGGAGCTGCACGTGTGTTCTAATGTCACTGAAGTACAATGCAGTGTGGTACTGGTGGGGTGTGTTTGAGGGCCTTGGCGTACGCACAGTGATGTGACACAGGAGTGAGTTAGAGTCCCGTGGGTGCTGAGAACTGTGCTGACAACTCAGATTACAAAGCTGATGTCACTGCCAAGAGAGGAGGAGGTCGATTCAAAAGTGCTGGGGATGTCTCCTGGGGGAAAGCCTCTCTGACTGGAATGTTTGAGCTGGCCTCTAGGGGAAATGGCAAAACACCTTCTCTCACGGAAATACCGGCAAAATAAACACCGCTGTTTTCCTCCCTTGTAGGGCTATGGGAAATTTACAGCAGGCTCTGGTGTGCTTTGAGAAGAGGCTTGTAGTAGCACACGAGCTGGGGGAAGCATTTAATAAAGCCCAGGCTTACGGGGAGCTGGGAAGCCTGCACAGCCAGCTGGGCAACTACGAGCAAGCCATCTCGTGCCTGGAGCGGCAGCTGAACATCGCCCGGGAGATGAAGGACCGGGCCCTGGAGAGTGATGCTGCCTGTGGGCTGGGAGGGGTCTACCAGCAGATGGGCGAGTACGAGACCGCCCTGCAGTACCACCAGCTGGACCTGCAGATTGCAGAGGAGACCAACAGCCCCGCGGGCCAGGGCAGGGCCTACGGCAACCTGGGCCTCACCTACGAGTCCTTGGGCACCTACGAGAGGGCGGTGGTTTATCAGGAGCAGCACCTCAGCATCGCGGCGCAAATGAACGACCTCGTAGCCAAAACCGTGTCATACAGCAGCCTGGGGAGGACTCATCACGCTTTGCAGAACTACTCTCAGGCTGTGATGTACCTGCAGGAAGGTAAGAGGCTGAGGTGAACAACAGAGCATGCAGTGGTAGGGTCAGAAGGGTGGGAGGGAGACCTGAAGACATGGAGAGGTGAGTTACTGTAAACATGGCTGGAACAGGATGTGTTCAACAGTGGCTTTTGAAGCTCTTGCAGACATCCACAGCTACTGCTGAGCATCTATGTGAGTAGCTGTCTGTGGCTAGCGTACCATCTCAGTTGGAGCCTTCTTGGTGTCCTCTAGACAAAGCATTATCTGTGCCTTCCTGGGGGCATCTTAGGTGCCTCAGAGCATGAATCTAGACTGCACCTGGCAGAGTCTCTTTGTAAAGCTCATTTGTGCCTGAAGGTGTAAGCCTTCTCTATAAATGGCATTGCATACGAGGATCTGGCCCTGGGAAAAGCACAGAGATTAGGATGAATCTCTCTGATCCTGAGAGGTCTGTTAGGAGAGACTTATGCCTTGCTGGTAGCCACCTGGCTCTTCTTACATGTTCACCTAGGAGTGAGAGAAAGTGGATGAGTTTTTCTACAAAGTCAGAGTGAAAACAATTGATAGAGAGGCAAGGGAAGTTCAGCCTGAGGTGTCCAGGAGTCATCTGCCTTCTGAGTGCTGGGTCAGCACTGGCCTGGGAGCTGTGCTGCTGCAAGGGGTTGAGCATGCAGGCAGCAGCTGATCAAACTATGGGCTCTGATGAGCAGTGTAGCTGGAGTGTATGAAGCTGGGGGCTGAAGGATGTATTACATCAGTTAGTTTGGTTTTCATGAAACTGACCTTGGCGGGATGCCAGCATTGCTGCTGGAAGGGGAGAAATGAAACACAGCTCCTTCTCCTGGTGTGCTGCAGAATTCCTGCCTAGCCTGGGAGTGCTAGCTGCTGCTGAGCTGTGTGGTGACAGCCAGGGCCCTGCTCCCCAGGCTGGGGGAAAACCTGAGGTGACTCAGAGGAGGTGTCCCTGTTGTCAGCAGGGGCCACCAAGACGAGAGGTTTGGAGTGTGTGGAAGCAGGGACAGCACAGTATGTGCTGCTGGAAGTGAAATGAGCTCCGGGTTCTTCAGGCCAGGCCCCTGCCCTCTGCTCTGGCTCAGCACATAAACCATGCAGAGCCTGCCAGAGGACTGGGGAGAGCTAATGGGAAACAAGCCAGGAATGTGGCAAGAGGTGTCTCTTCTGGCAGTGTTTGACAGCTCGCTGTGATTTTGTTTGTCTGTGTGGCTTTCAGGGTTTAAAAGTTGAACTTTCTAATAGGGGCTTACTGAGTGTGTCTCCAAGGATGGTGCCTTAACCTCACTTAGGGAGGGCTCACTCCATGGAGGTGTCACCTCTCATGCTGTTGCTGATGTGAGGGCTGGCAGCAGCTGCCTAGCACTGGTACTCTCCCACTGGTCATCCTGGTGCTGTCCCTGCCCTGCTCACCATCCCACCGCTGGTGCTGCCCCACTTTCTGTCCCAGTGCTGGCAGCTCCACGGCTGTCTCTGCATGCACAGGAGCCCCGTGGGACTGAGGCCACAGCCCCTTGTCCCCTCTGGCACTCTCTCACTCTGACTCCTTTTCAGGACTGAGGCTGGCAGAGCAGCTGGGACGCAGAGAAGATGAAGCAAAAATCCGTCACGGCCTTGGCCTCTCCCTCTGGGCGAGTGGGAACCTGGAGGAGTCCCAGCACCAGGTATACCATGGTCTGCCCTGTGCCCTGGGGCTGTGTCCTCCAAGCCCTCTTGGAGGGTGATTCCTGTTCTCTGGGAGGAATATGTCTGGTGTGAGCCAGACTTCCCCAGCCTGAGGGGATGCTGGCCCTGGATCATGCTGCATTCCCCTGCTTTGTGCAGTGTCCATGAGGAATTCACTGTGGCTGTTTTCCCTCCCAGCTGTACCGGGCCTCGGCACTGTTTGAAACCATCCGCCACGAGGTGCAGCTGAGCACGGATTACAAGCTGTCACTCTTCGACCTGCAGACATCCTCCTATCAGGCCCTGCAGCGAGTTCTCGTCAGTCTGGGTAAGACTTCATGTGCTGAGGCTGAACTCCAGGCTCGTGCCAGGAGTTCAGCTGGACTTGTGGGGTGGCAGTTCCTGGCATGTCCTTTGCTCCACAGCTGTCCAACACAGCACAGCATTTCTGTTCCTGGACAGCAATATGGGTGTCTGTCTTCGTGTTTGGGGCCCCTTTGCTTCTTCTTCCTTGCTTCCTCCATTGATTAACCTTTCTGTGGCTTGTTGTATTATTGCCTGCAGCAAATACATTCTGTGGGACTGTGTTCCAGTGCAGAGCCTGCTCTTTTGGGAAATAGGTGACACTGCTTCCCCAGGTCTCTGGTGGAATTGGGATAGCAGCTGTCCCTGTTCCATGAACTGCAGACAGCACTTGTGTCAAGTCTGAGAGATGCTTTTGTCTTTTTAGGTCACCATGATGAGGCACTGGCAGTAGCAGAGAGAGGACGAACGAGGGCCTTTGCCGACCTGCTCGTGGAACGTCAGACTGGGCAGCAGGACTCAGATCCCTATTCTCCTGTGACCCTTGACCAGGTCCTGGAGACTGTGAATGGCCAGAGGGGACTTGTTCTCTACTACTCCCTGGCTGCAGGTTATCTGTACAGCTGGCTGCTGGCTCCTGGGGCAGGTGAGCTCCTTTTTGGACACAGCAGCCTGGGAACAGGCTTTACAAAGGGAGAATAGGAATGAATTTGGGACCAGAGTGAATGTAGGAGGGAATAATTTCTGTCTAGTACCTTACAGCTGAATAGACTAAAAGCTGTGGCATAGCCACAGCAGTAATGACTCAAAAGTGCTTCTTCAGGACTTTGATGTTCACCTGGAGATGGAAATGTTTCACATGTTTAATATTTTCATTTTTCAACCTCCAATCTGTATATATTTCCCACAGGGCAGAACGGAAGAGTAATGAAATTCCAAGTATATTGGCTCTCTAAGAATCTTCTATGCATAAGAATCTCTACTTTAATTATAGTTCTAAGCTTTATTCTTCCAAAAGCTTTTCACGTTTATTCACTGAAGTGGATTGCAGAAAACAGAAGGGCATCCCCACTTCCTGATATGCCATTGAACTGCCTGATCCTCACATGAATGTGGAAACACTTATCACAGAGGAGCAAGGAGGATTAATTTGAAGAGGATTGCTTTTTGCAGACAGCTGTTATTCATTATCTAATAAAGTGATGACTGTAAATTTTAACAAGTTCTTTCTGGATATAATTTAATAATTGCAGCCCTTCATCATGACAAAGCTAAAGAGATAAAAAGCACTATTTAGATTGCACAAAAAATGCTTCAGAAAGGGAAGGAAGCACTCACATATGCCTGACTTAGATGGGATCACAGTGGTTGGAAGAGATGCTTTTGGGAGCATTTTTCAATGTTGCATATCCAAGTGTAAGATGGGGTTGTCCTGCTGTGCATCCAGTCACTAATTGGCTCTTCAGGCCTGTAGTTTGCACAGTAAAATGTCAATAATTCTATAGTATCACTATCAGGCTGAGCTTATTAAAATTATATGGATCAAGTGTAGGATTTGCCACTGGGCTTCCTGATCAGTGTCCTCCTTGCCCAAAATGAGTCTTGGAGAAAAGCAGTTGCAGTGTTTGAGTCCATGGTTTGTGGCTGCCTCTTTGAGGGTTCTGTCAGGTGATGGAAGGGTACAGGCTGTGGTGCTTCAGGGATTTTTCTCAAGAAACTTTGCTGGGAGCCCTTCAGTAGTGACTCTGGTCCAGCCATAGTGACCTGTTTCTTATTCACTGACAGAGGGAGCAGCTTCAGTGGCAGCCCAGGGTCCTCACTGTCCCCCAGACATGGAACCCTCAGAACCTCTTGGCTGTTGCTGTGTTTGCTGCTGTTGCTGCAGGAGAAGTTGCTTTATTCTTTGTTCTCTGCTCTTCTGTAACTGGTGTAGTAATTGATGCTGCCAAGGCATCCAGAGCAGCCTTTTACTGTTGCTCACAGGCTGCAGAATGAATTATATCAGGAAGAATAGACCAGTCTGAAAGCAGGAAGGTTTTATCTGCAGTAGCTGTGGAATTCTCAGCAAAACAGGAAGTGGCTTTTATCTGGTTTACCCATTGTGAAATGCTATCTTTTAATAATTCACTGTGCTTTAATCCATCTTCTTTGCTTTTATAGAGTGAAACCACTGTGTTATGTGAGGAGGTTCTGCTGTTGTAACAACACTCTTGTTCAGCCTTGTGTGTTCAGTTAATTTGCTCAGAGGCTATTAATAGGTATTTTTTATGTGTATCAATTGAAATGTGAATTACTCTACTAGAGGCCTGTATGGAAGATCTGGTTTATAATTTATATGAGTGCTGCAATAGCAAAGGCATTCTGAGCATCTTGTAAAAGCTCTCCTCTGCCTTTGTGCCTTTGAGCCATTATCTGCAAAGTACAAACCCAGATTTTAAAAACAAAGCTGGGAATGCTGGAGAAGTTCAGTGGAGACCTGGCACAGAACACTTTGCCCCAGTTATGCTGGAAATGCCAAATGCCTGGGGCTGTGCCATCTTCTTAGACAGCTGCTGGCAGCACTGTTCTAGCCCTGCAGAAATAACCTCCTGATTCTGGTGCCTTGCAGGAATTCTGAAATTCCATGAGTACTATCTGGGTGACAGCCTGACGGAAAATGCTGGGGACTTCCATGAAGCCAACAGTGTGGCCCTGCAGACACTGACAACCTCAGCCCTGGAGCAGCACATCTCCAGCGTGCGGGAGGCTCTGGGAGTGGATTCCTACTACACCAGGTGAGCTGGGATCTGACATCCTGCTCTCTGCTCTCCCACCTGAATTTATAACATTTTTGGGATGAGCTAATTGGCCGAGAAGTCTGAGAACTGAGTCACAGAAGGGGGCAAATTTTTAGTACAGCAATATAAAAAAAAGGCTTTGTTTTTGTAACCGTGATTATTTTCCTGTCAAACAACTCTGTGCGCATGCAAATGAGATCCAAACCCAGAGGCTGTGTGGTGAATCTGTAGATTGGATGAGGAGGCAGGTGCCATGTCTGACTGCATATGGGCAGATTTCATCCTGCTTACAGTTTCCAGTGTAATTAATTCTCTTTCAACAGTTTGCTTTGAAAAACTGCAAGTACCATAGGAATTCTTACCACCCCCCAATGTGGCTTGTGGCTATAGCTGAGTAAATAATTTAGAACCCACATGTTGATTGTTGAGTCTTACCCTGCAGACATGTAGATACACAAGATCCATAACTGAAGTCTGCAGTTGGACCTCATGCAGCAGTTTTGCAGATACCATTTTTTGTTTCATTAACTGTTTGTCGCCACAGATTCTCCTCCTGGCAAAGGCAGTCCTTCAGTCTTCAGATTCTGGGATGAGTTTTTAATTTGCTGGGATATCAGCTTCTTCCTCTCTTAGTGGTAGTAATGGTAGGAGTGTGTTTTTGGTTAAGGATTCTGGGTTTAATGCTTGTCTCTTAAGATCCTTGGACCAGTGTGGTACAATCACAGGCAAATGTTCTTTCCCTGTGTCAAAATCATGTGCAGGGAATCAAGCAACAAATCTTCGCTCTTCCATATGGGTGAACATCACTTTCTACTTTGAAACTTCTTCCCCATGTGGTTTGAGTGCCTTCCCCTCAGCCTTTCTGATTCCACTGCTCTCCAGCCCCCCAGGGCCCCAGCAGGAGCTGCCAGCCTCAGTCCCAGCACCAGAGAGCAGCAGAGTGTGAATATGCACAGCACAGCTGAAGGAACTTGACTGCTCAACCCCAGAGTGCTCTGGGGTTCAGGTCGAAGAGTTGGTGCTGTCCACACTGCTGTGAGCAGGGTCAGAGGTGCTACTGAGTCTCCAGAGCGTGTCTTCACACTTTCTGGAGGGGAAGCAATGCACAGGATGTTCAGTTCCACACTGCAGCCTTCAGGTTCTGCTAGAAAGGGTTCTTTTCAGCTGGTCTAATTAATCCTCAAAGTAATGCATTCTTGCAAAAAAAAAAAAAAAAAAAAAAAAAAAAAAAANAAAAAAAAAAAAAAAAGAAGCGTAAAGGGATTTTAAAATCTGCTTGAACTTGTGTCAGAACAGACTCTGCTCTCTTTAGGGAGAGCATGTGACCCGCTCTCTTGGGTTCATGAACTCAAGATTTTTGCCTCTTTAAGGAGCTGTGAATGTTACTCCAAACTGTGCCAGGACTCAGAGCTGAGCATGCCTCATCTGGAGGAAAAATATGCAGGGAAAAGTTGTTGACAACCTTTTCTTCTCCCTTTTTCCCCTTATGTTGGTTTTTTTTTTATCCTCTGTCTGTGGTTCAGCTGTCCCCATTTCAGTGTTCATGAAGTGATTGGCTTATGTCAGGACTTAGGTTATAAATCACATTGATCAGGAAATTCACTCACAAGAGATCCATGATCCATACAGCAACAGAGGTACAGCTCTAGTTGCCTGCAGAAATCTGAGTTGTGTGTTCATTTAATTCCTCTGCTCTTTATTGGGAAACATGTTTTTGAGGAGAGGTTTCAGGCTGTCAAGGACTCAAAACAGAAATGAGATTCAAGAAAGCTTCATCATGTAGCATCATAGGTTTATCTTAAGTGTACGAATTCCAAGGTTTGTGATGTGCCCTTGTTGTGGTTTAGGAATGGTACTCCCCAGTTTAGTTCTACCACTGAGACTCTCCACACCCCAATTCCACTTGCTTCCTCCCTCCCTCTCTCTCTCTCTCCTTCTGGTGGCTGGAGAAGAGAATTGTAGTCACAAATGGTGAAGATCACGGGTTGAGATAAGAGCAATTTATTGGAAATGGCAATGATACAAGGAAACAAATACTAATAACAACAACATTAACAACAAAAGTGTACAAAATAGAGAGAATGATTCACATGCAAAATGCTCACTGAGCCCAGCCCACCATGAGCACCCTAACTGCGTGAGAAAATTTAGTTATTAATGTCAGAAGGCTGGGAATTTAGAATTGTTGGGCTGTTTCTCTGTATTGCTGCTGTACTTGGGGCATTGATAGAGTAAACTGTTCTGTGCTTTCCCTCTTTGTATAACAGGAGTGGTAACACAGCTCCCTCTGCTATGTCAATCTTTGCCAGTGAGGGAAATATGTGGAGCTTGAAGTTAACTGTGGGGATCTGAAAAGGATATGCTCACACGTGTTCTTAGGCAGATAAGGGTTGAGTTGGTGTTTCCTGCAGACTCAGCTTTTCAGTGTTGTGCTGCAGCTTTAGAAGTCCCTGCCTGCAATGCACAGAAAGGGTCCTGCACTCCCACCTGTGTGTGCCACTCACTAAACCTTGAGGAATCCCAGAAGAGGAGGAAATGGGGCTGGTACTGTCTTCTATGCCTGACAAAAGGCAAGCCAGGGGAGATTTGGCATTAGACTTTGGTTGAGCTTCTGTTTGAAAAACATTTTTGTTCAAAGTGGCTGCACATTTGTCATCAAGCTGTTACTCCTTCTCATATCAATGACCCCTTCATGTCACTGATTCCCCCCAGAGCCTGTGCTAGCAGTGAGACAGAGAGTGAAGCTGGGGATATCATGGACCAGCAGTTTGAGGAGATGAATAACAAGCTGAACTCAATGACTGATCCGACTGGCTTCCTGAGGATGGTCAGCAGGAACAACCTATTGAACAGGTGAGAATGCAGCACTGCTGTGGGGATCAGCAAGCAGGAAATGTCTCAGTGATGGGCTTCCCTCTAAATTGCAAGTTTAGGTGCAGCCAGTGCCAGTGCTTGAGGGCAGAGCCAGCAGGGACTGGTCCCAGTTATAACTGATGACTGTCCAGAGGAACAACTGTTCTGAATTTGCTCTTCTCCTGGCCGAGTGCTGATTTTGAGACTCCACCAATTGCAGGGGGACTCTGTTTCGTCCATGCTGTGAGATGTGGAACTTGGGAGCTCTCTCCTGCACACTTGTTACAGAAATAAATGTTTCTGTTGATCTCAAGTGTTACACCAATTAGGTGGGAATATGCTGTATTTCCAGAGTTACAGGATTGTACTAGCTGCAAGTCTCCACTCATTTTCTGCCTCTTACATCTTGTTCTCAGCCTTTCACATGACTGTGCTGATTAGGGCTTAGGGCAACCATTTGGAAAGAAAATTGAAGACAGAATTTTTCCAGTGTGCCTGCGTGATGCAACCCAGGGTTTCTGACTGGATCTGTGCTCGGTTGTGGTTTATGAGCACAGGATACCCTAGGCTTTTCTCAGCAGGAAAAGCAAATGTGATCAGCCTGGAGTGTTGTGAGCCACCATTAGAGCTTGTGCACTGTTACAGCATCCCCATGGAACTGGGAGCTGCCTGCTGGCACCAGCAACTGGCCTGGTTTTCTTCTCAGAATCCACAAGCATGTCTGTTCAAGCTGCTGCACTGATGAAGGACTATGAGTACTTGCTAGTTTTGGATCACTCAGGCAGATCCCCAGAATTGCTGAGGTGTTTTGCTAGTTTATCAGGCTTAGAAAGAGGAGATTGTCCCTCTGATTACAGGGGGAGGTAGGATGTGATTCTGTTCCAGGGAGTGCAAATCTTCAGGAACACTGCAGTGGCCAACCATGCCACATCTCTGTCTTTCTGCTCCACAGAAGCCACATGCATTACTTTGAATCCAGACCTAGGAGCTTAGCTCAGGTGTCTTGTCAAGTAAGTAGTTTGCAGCTCTTAGGAGCAGCCCAGGGATGGGGCATCTTGGGCATTTAACTAAAAGCACCCTCAGAAGAGAAGCAAGGGAAGCATTAGAAGCAGCTGTGTCTGTGATGTTCTTGCAATGAGCACTGAGGTGAAAAAATAAGGAGACACTGCTGGATGGCTTCCCTGCCTGCCCTTCCTTTTGCCTGTGGAGGGGGCCCTGGGGATGGAGCTAACACTGCCACGTCTGTTTGCAGCTGAGCCTTGAATTCAGGGTAGGTGCTTTTAAGCAGAGAATAGTAGGAATTTTTTGTCAGTTCTGCTTAGAAAAGCAAACTTGGAGGGTTGGCAGTTCACTTAGGGAACTTCTGAGAGGAAATGGACTTTGGAAGAGAAAGAAGCACTGAAGGAACACTGTGGTGATCTCAGGACTGGGCAACAACTGTCTGAGCTGAGGATGCCACTGGTACAACCACCAAGATAGCCACAGTGGTTTGTGTCTTCTTGCAGCATCTATTTTCTCTACCCCTTAGGTAGGGCAAGCTGATCAGGATCATTGGACTTTTTACTGCCCTCAGGACCTGACAGCTTGTCCTAGAGAACCTCCAGAGCAGAGGGCTGGGGGGTGGCAGATGGGACAGCAGTGGCTGGGGAGTCCTTTCTGTGGTGTTTCTCTGCAATCCAGGATGCAGTGCTGCAGCTGCTGACATGCAGACCACCCTGGCAGAGAGTGCTGGGTGGGCTGTGGGTTTTTTGCAACCACTAGTGGGTTCTGGAGATACTTGTGGATCCTTTCAAGGATCCACAGGGAGCTCAGATCTGGCTGTTTTCTGGAGCTTCCCATAGCTTTGTACGGTGTGTGTGTCAAGGCCCTGATTGTGGATTTAGGGCTGCATCTTTAGGAAGATCTCTTTGAGGAAGGCTGGAGGGATATCCAGCTTCCTGAGGCTGTCAGACCTCTGCCAGCACCAGCCCTGACTTCCAGCCCTCCCAATGGCTGTGCTTGCCCATGGGGAGTATTTGACTTGTCCAAGATCCTAATTGGTGCTAAGGCAGGAGCAGCTCTGTGCTGGTTCTGGGATTAACCCTTCCTTCCTGCCTGGACCCAGCCACTCATCCTCAGCAGGCAGAGCCAGCATCTGTGAGGCTGGTGGTCAGCCAGGTCAGTCTGACCCTGTTCTCAGAAGCTTTGCTTTGTTTCTGCATCTCCAAGACAAAGGGAGGGAGCAGAGCTAAGCCCTGGCTGTTTATGCTGTTTCTCTGCTTGCTGCAGGCCAGGCTGCCTGTACAAAGGGTTATAAATCAGCAGTGCTGCAGAGTCTGAGCAAGGCTTCCAAATGAGAGATTTCACTGCTCAAACATCAGGGAATCCTCTGCATTGCAAGAGCAAGGTAGAAATCATCAGTGCACCTGGAGCCTTTTGTTGGCTTCTTTGGGAGGAAAGGATGGGGTGGCCAGGACTCCTGGTCAGCTCCACTGCCACAAATCCATCCATCCTCCCCTGTGCATTTGCTCACTCTTTATGTACACACACACACACACACACACAGAGGCAGGAGATGTGAGAGATTTATGGTGCTTCCTTGGTTTTGTTCTCATAAAAAGCAGTCTGAGTGGTGAAGAAATAAATCTAGAGCTGCTTGGCTGGGAAACGCAAGATGCAGGAGGGCTTTGCTGATTGGAGTAATCAAGCCCCTATTCCCTGCAGTAAATGAGTGTGTAACAATGGCTGAACATGGGCTGTGGGGCTGGCAAGTGCTGCCTGATGGCAACAACCCACTCAGGGATGATCAGGGCACAAGGTCCTGGGGACCACTACACAGATATCCCTGCACAGATTTTTTTTTTTTCCCCGATCTGATTTTAAAATCTGTGTGTCATAAATCTGAACCCTGCAGTCAGGTGCTGCAGTGAAGCAGGGCAGACAGGGGTGAGGGGAGCACACAGCACCAAGCCTGTGCTGATCTCCTGGTGCACAAATCCCCCAGACAGGTTTCCAGCTGCTCTAAGCAGCAGCAGGAGCACCGTACTCGTACTGTCACTGAAATCTCTGGGTTGGAGAGCATGGGCAGTCAGACACCAGGCTTTTGTTGACATTCTGAGATTATTCCTATGTGCCCATAAGGTGGAAATTCCTTGTGGGGTGGTAAGAGCATTTTTTGCTTCAGAGAACTATAGGTTTTAGTCATGATGTGAGCTGAGTCAGGAGGCTGGTTGCAGCAGCTGAGGAGAGAAAGAGAGGGGAAAAATGCAATTTCTGAATCTGTGTGTTTGTGTGTATCAGAAATGGTTGGGGTATATCCCAGGCCTCCCTACCTTTCCTTTGAGGTCCGCCTGCTAAAATGTTTTGGAAAGTTACCTTCCCATGTAAAATGATTGTTCATGGCCCCAAGCCAAGGATAACATTTCTGGGGAGCACAGCTGCTGGACTAGTGAGCCCAGAATGGGGCAACTTAATTTCCTCAGCAGGGCAGACATTTGTGGCTGCTGATGCCAGGAGATCATGTGCAGATCTCTGGGAATATCAGAAATGGGCACCAGGTGTTGCACAGCAGTGGCAGAAGTGCAGAATCTTGATGGCTTGTGGTTTGCCTGTTGTCACATTTCCTCTGGTATCACACTAGGTCAGTTGGTGCACAGCCCAAGTGCAGATGCTCCTGTGGCTGTGGTCAGTTGTCAGTGGGTCTCATGCCTGCCTGCACACAGCTGCTCCAGGTGTGCAGGAGCAACTGGGAACGGTGCCTCAGGCACTGGAGTGTGTAGAGAAACTCTGTAGCAATGTCATATGCTGTCTGCAACTGATTCATCCTGCCATTAATGTCACTGTTCACTGAGGTGTGAAGCTGAATGGGAGCCTAAAATCCTCCTATGAAGCATCTTAGAGAGCAGAGTCCCCTGGATGGCAGGGCCTGGCTCATGTCACTGTTGAAAGTCAGGGCAGCCACAGGGCAGCTCACATTCCTGCAGCTAACCTCTCCCTTGGCTTTTGCCCACAGGAGCTGTCAGAGCATGACCAGCCTGTTCAGCAGCACCATGTCTCCTGCTAAGGATGGAACATCATCACTCCCAAGGAGGCAGACTTCTTTCTCCAAACCCCCACTCCGTGCTCTCTACGACTTACTGATAGGACCCATGGAAGGAGTAAGCCCTTGGCACAGACACCAAAACCCTCTCAGTGTGGGGAAGTCAGAACAGGCTTGGGGCTGGTTTCTGAAGTGTGGTATTTTCACAGAACAGTCTGGGTTGGAGGGGATCTTAGCAACCATCTAGAGCTGAGAATCTAGAGACAAAGATCTAGTTCTGCATGCCTTTTTTTTTTTTTTTTTTTTTTGTGCCCAGTGTTGCCAGTGTTTAAGCTGGAGCAAATTTCAGTGTTTTGGAGTTACTCTTTCCTGGAGTGAAAACTAATTGTTCTTATGATACACTAGATGAATAAATTTCCACAGTTATATGGGACCAGGAGCAGTTGCCACATTGTGTGCCCAGCTGCATGTTCTCTATTGACTAATCTCTCTGCTTCACTTTCCCAATGCATAAGATGCTTTCTGGTTAGATCTTTTGGTAACTCTGGGTTGATGATGATGGCAAGTCTCTGGAAGGCCATGGACACAATCTGTCTGTAGATTGTTTGCTCTTCAGAGGACATGGCTATTTAGAAATTCAGTATCAGAAAGAATATTCTTTGACAAAGGATAAGGTGATGACAATACTGACAAGGCATAGGTGGTTTGGGTTAGCCAAGGTTTCAGGCTGGAGCAGAAGGAACTGCAGTACCAGGGTGAGGCTGGGCCCCACATGGACTGAGGCCAGGATGATGACCCAGAGCAGATGGGTCAGTGCCCTCAGAGCTCACTTGTCCCAGTGGAGCTGGCTGGGCACAGGTGGGCAGCAGTCCAGCTGAACAGAGCATGTGCTCATCTCTCACACAGAGCGTGGTTCTGATGTGGGTGTTTCCAAACCTGACACGGGGTCAGGCTAGTGCCTGATGCATGGGAAGTGCAGGTGAGGACACAGGTGGAGAGAAAACAGCCAAACTAATTCTCTCTCCTTTCTGTTCAGGGTTTGATGCATTCCAGTGGGCCCGTTGGCCGGCACCGCCAGCTGATCCTGGTTCTGGAGGGAGAACTGTACCTCATTCCTTTCGCTCTCCTGAAGGGCAGTTCCTCCAACGAGTACCTGTACGAGCGCTTCAGCCTCATTGCAGTGCCCTCCATCCAGTCACTGAACCCCAGCTCCAAGGTCTGACCCTGCTTGTGAAACCCCTCTGACAGAGCCTCTCCTGGCGGGGCAGGTCCTGGTACATGCTCAGAAAGCAGCAGCTCTGTCCTGCTGTGCCAGACACAAGGACAGAAACCACAAACAGGCCACCCTGGGTCTGAGGGGCACACAGCACCACAGCTCTAAAGTAGGTTCTGATTGTAGTTCCTGCAGCCCAAAATCACAGCCCCAGGCATGCCAGGAAGGTCAAGGGGATTGGATCATTTGGATATCCTCCCCTAAAAGGATTGCATGTGCTGGGTGTGGAACTACATGGCAGACTACAGAGATGTAGGTGTCTGTGATCTGTGCTGAGCTTCCTTGCCAAGCTGACTGTCCTGTCACATTGCTGGTATGTTCACCTCCATTTTACCATTCTGAGTGGGGGAGACCACTAATATCTCAGGACACCAAAGCTGTGAGGGAAAGCAAATCCCACAGATCAATCCTGTAGAAGTATCATCATGCTGAGGTTTGCCAGCAGCATTTTTAATGCCCAGGTCTCTGGGAGAATGGACCAAGTCACATTTGCTCTTGCTGGGCAGTGTTTTGTGGCACATCTTGGTTTGCCCTGGGTTAAGCACAGTCAGTGGAACAGCAGAAGGGTTTGAATGTTGTCAGCATTACTACTAGTCTATTCAGTATCAGCTGCCTGCAGCACCTGCTGCTGGCAGTGCTGACACTGATCTTGGAAATACAGGTACAAGGAGCCACTTAGTGAGTGATTGAAGGTACTGTTCCAGTAATGTGAGAACCTGCAATCTTCTTTATGTTTTTAGCTCTGCTGCAGCCCTCAAAGGGATCTGGGCTAAATCTGTTGCTTTCTGTTACTATCTTTTTGTTCACCCAAGATCTGGGGATGGAAGTCTTGACCAGATTCAGACAAAGAGGTGTTCCTTGGAACAGTTAAACAGAAGAAACTAAAGAAACTCAGTCTTCCTGTAATTATGACAACCAGACTTAAATTTAGAGCCAAAGGGACAGGGTATTTTATTACCAACACCATAAAAAACAGATCTTTGAACCCCATTTTCTCTTTCTCTTTGTAGTCCCATGTGAGGAAGAATACTCCTGCTTACTCCAGTTCTACCTCAATGGCAGCTGTGATAGGAAATCCCAAACTCCCTTCAGCAGTTATGGACAGGTGGCTGTGGGGACCTATGCCCTCTGCAGAAGAAGAAGCATATATGGTGTCTGAGTTACTTGGCTGCCAGCCCTTAGTCGGCAGCTCATCAACAAAAGAGAGAGTCATGAGTGCCCTCACTCAGGCAGAATGTGTCCATTTTGCAACCCACGTCTCCTGGAAACTGGCTGCTTTGGTCCTGACACCCAACACTGACAGCAACCCAGCCAGCAGCAAGAGTTCTTTTGGGAACCCCTACACAATCCCAGAATCTCTTAGGATGCAGGATGATGCCAGTGATGTGGAGAGCATCTCGGACTGCCCTCCTCTCCAGGAGTTCCTGCTAACAGCGGCTGATGTGCTGGATCTGCGTCTTCCCGTCAAGCTGGTGGTTCTAGGCTCATACCAAGAGTCCAACAGCAAAGTCACTTCTGATGGGGTCATTGGCTTGACAAGAGCATTCCTGGCTGCTGGGGCTCAGTGTGTCCTTGTGTCACTCTGGCCCATTCCTGTGGCTGCTTCCAAAATGTTTGTGCACGCCTTCTATTCCTCTCTCTTAAATGGGATGAAAGCCAGCGCAGCCCTCGGAGAAGCCATGAAAACCGTGCAGAGCAGCAAGCAGTTCTCCCATCCAGCCAACTGGGCAGGTAGGAAGAGTCTTCTTCCTTCTGGGCAAATCAGATGGGGTTTTTAGGGAGCTGCCAAACTACATGACCTAAACAAGGAGCAGTGCTGGCAGGTAATTGAGAGCAGTGTGTGTGCCCTGTGCTTTCCCAGAATTCAGCCCCTTTGTCTCAGACCCTGATTCAGCTGAGTGTGACTGAATGTCAGTGTCACAGGACTCACCAGCATTTCACTGGGCACAGTAGGTGGCTATGGATTGAGTATAATTAAAAGCATTTGTGAGGTGAAGTGGGTTTCATGACTGGAAAGAAATAAAGTGCAGTACAACAACTCATTCTCTCTGTTTGAAATCTCCAGGCTCACGCTTCCTCTGTCTATGGGATGGACTCAGCTGGAGCACACACACAGACTTTTTAATGGAAAATTTAGTGACACTTCAACAGGAGGCAGGAGAAGTGGTGCTAGAAGCAGCAGCAGCAAGTAGCTGTGATTTCTGTGACAAAAACTTTTTAGGGCTTATTCCTTTGATCTTTTTAGGAGAGAGGTTTCCCTTGCTTCCATTGGGAATGGCTCAGCAGTGTCAGCTCCTTTTGCAGTGCTGGTGCTTGCTCCCTCTCAATTAGATCTGTACGTTGAGATTTGGAATGACAAAGTATTGGAGTTCAGCAGTGCTGTGACAGGAGTATGTACAGATAACCTAATTTTTCCTCCTGGCACGAGGCCTGGTTTTTGAAAGCTGCAGGCGTTCCCCAAATGGATTTTTTGCACAGGCAGCAGAACCATGTTACTTAGCTCAGGAAACTGTGGTGAATATGGCTCTGGTGTGAACTGCACATGGCTGGAGGAGCAGGAACTTGTTAAAATTAGTCAGGCTGACAAGGATTTCAGGCATGTTGAGTCCAGCATTAGAATGTGGTTCAGGTAGTACCAGCTGTGAGCTGAGTTCAGGTTATGGTCCAGCTGGGATTTTATTTTCCTTCCAAGATGTTTCCATCTCTAAAGAAAAAAGCACTAAAAAGCCCCAAAAGTGAGCACTTCATAGGCAGAAAAGAACCATATCCACACAGTGCTTGGCATTGCCAGCAGGCAGAGGCTTTCAGCTGCTCAGGCTGTCTGAGTATTGCCCCTTCCATGGCCCTGTGCAAGTTCATCACATACAGTCCAGGACTTCCACTGCTGACCCTTGGCACTGAGTCTTGGACAGAGCACCAGAGCCAGGAGCAGCTGCATCCTCACGGCATGAATGAGAAGGAAAACGTAGAGCTCTTTGTGCTGGCACATGGGGAGTCTGGCATTAAATGGTGTATGATCCAGGACAGGTTTCTGACCAAGACAGCAAAAACTTCTCATTTTCACAGTTCTGTTCTACAGCCACTGTTGGCATGTGTTGATTTCTGTGGCTGTAGAGGAGACCTGGAGCGTGCCTGGACAAGTTTAGCTGCAATCCAGTGGTTTTCTGCTTGCTTGAACAGGAAGACACTATTGATTTAATAGCAGGGAACAGGAAGAAGTATCTAGAAACTTTCTGGAAGTTCAGTCTGAACAACTAGGCAGGGAGTGGGCAGGAGCTCTGGGAAAAGAATGTCCCTGTGCAGGGTACAGTGAACCATCCTGAGGGCAGAGGACATCTGTGTCTGGTTTGAACATTTTCCATAGCAACAGGAGATTGATTGTCTCTCATTCTGAATCCTGCAGGTTTCATGCTTATTGGGAGTGATATGAAGCTGAACAGCCCATCTTCACTGGTAGGACAGGCCCTGACTGAGATCCTGCAGCACCCTGAAAGGGCCCGGGATGCTCTGCGTGTCCTCCTCCATCTGGTAAGGGAAAAGAAGTGCTGTCACAACCAGGAGACACTCTCACCTGAGGGCATGAGTGGAACAGCAGCCACCCTCACTTGAAAATATATATATGTATACACCTTCATCCACCCTCTTGTGCTGTGACGTATCCTCTTGCAAAACTCGAGGTCAGTGTGGAAAGACTTGGACACCTAAGGAAGTGTTCAGTGCAAAAAGAGGCAAAGTAAGCAAAATCTTAGATTGTATTGTGACAGAATCCTCCCCAGACCCATCTGGTTTGCATTAGCTGTTGAATTGGGTTTCTGCTTAAGGGGTAAGCATTGGGATTAATTGTTTATACAGGGAAATAGCTATGAACATGGCAGTCATGGAAACACAGAGCACAGTCACTGCTGTCTCTGCGTATTTGGAAGATAAGAGGCCCTTCTGTCCCCATCTGTGCCACCAGCCTGTCCTGGGGAACAGTGGGACTGCGGCCAACTGCCAGGTGGCTGGAATGATCACTCATGACTTCCAATACTTTTCTTCCCAATGCATCATCTGTGGTCTCACAAGAGTGTGAACTATCCATAGAATGATGGAAACCTGTGAATGTTGCTGGTCTTCCCAGTTGCTGGGGTTTGTGGACACTCATCTCTCTTTCCTGTTTGCCATATGGCTGCAGGCTCTTAGTCTGGTAATAAGCAGTCTGGAACCCCAAGGTGAGTCATCTTTTGGGGAGAAATGCAGCTGCCAGGCTTACAGGAAACAATCCCAAGCAAACTGGTACTTTGTTTGCTGTGGCATTATTGTTCCCAGTGTCCCAGAGAATATTGACACTCATCACTGTGATGTTATAGCTGTAAATGCTGATTACTAGAGCTTCTCTTTTCAAGGCACTAATGTCCTCTTGTGTGAGGCAGGCCAGGATCAATCTTGGATTTTCTGTCTCCCAGCCTGCTGTTCCAATCTCTCCTCTGTGTAAAAAGAGGCAGTCAGTAACAGCATCTTGTACAATAATCTGTGTCATTTCCCCACAGGTGGAGAAATCATTGCAGCGAATCCAGAACGGGCAGCACAACTCCATGTACACCTCCCAGCAGAGTGTGGAGAATAAAGTTGGTGGCATTCCAGGCTGGCAGGCACTCCTCACAGCAGTGGGATTTCGGTTGGACCCTCCAGCCAGCGGCCTCCCAGCAGCAGTGTTCTTCCCAACCTCGGACCCTGGGGACAGGCTGCAGCAGTGCAGCACCACCATCCAGTCCCTCCTAGGTGAGGGGAGGCAGCTGTGGGTCCTGACCAGGCAGACATCAGCCTTTCATGCCTTTCTGTGATGTCAGCATGTGAAACAGGGATGTTTTATGTCAGTGAAATTAATGTATTGGACTGGGAAGAAGTTCTAAAAGTAAATGTTAACTGAAAATTCTGTCACAGATGAGAATAGTTTGCTGCTAGGTTGAGTAAGCATGATGTGACACTGCTTCTCCCCCAGCTCTCAGTCAGGATTCCTATCATTAGATGCATAGCGGGAAGACATTTTGCTTTCTGGAAATTGCTGTTGCTTCTAGAGCTGTCCAGTGATGTGGGGGAGAGATTTTAGGAATTAGCCAAGAGTGTGTTCTGTTCAGATTTGTTGCATTTCTTGCAGTCAAGAAAGAGATACAGATATTTCTGCTGATGTTTTTCAGGTTTGCCTAACCCTGCACTTCAGGCACTTTGTAAACTTATCACAGCTTCAGAAACAGGAGAGCAGCTTATCAACAGGGTGAGTTGGAAGGTTTTCCTCCAGTACCAGGTTCCAAATGGCTCTTGCCAGGTCAGTAAATGCAGAAATGTGCAGAAGGGTTGATGCCCTGGTTTATCAATCCAGAGCTTGCTAGGAGACTTGAGGGTTGGAATTCTAAACATGCCTGTTTGTGTGAATGAAAATGTGTAATCCAGAAGGAAAATATGCAGGTGGGTTACTGGGCTGAGGCTCCCTGTTCAGTGCCAAGTGAAACCATGATCCCTTCAGCAGTGGGGGAATTGAGTAACAGACCCCTAATTGCTCTGTGGCCATCCTGCCTAGGCCCACATTGGCTGGTCATTGCCCACTGTATTTACTGAAGTCCCAAGGTATGGCTGACTTCAGACAATGCAAGGTCTGTCAGAAAACTCACTGAGCCTGTGTTGCTCCTGTGTGTGCTCACAGCTCCATGGAAGGGATTTCTGGTCTTTAGGAGAAGGGCAGTGCTACCTGTGGTGATGGGACTTCTCTCTGCTCCCCTCAACCTCCTTCACACTCCTCCCTCTCCCATCTCTGGAGCATGCCTAGCCTAACCTGACCTTCCTCTGTGCCACCAGCCTGGCTGCTTCCCATTCCATGGATCTTACTGTCCTGAGTGCTCCTGTGGTGAGGTTTCTCTTCATCATTTGCCTGCTTTAGTACATGGACACACTCACACAGGGAATGGGCCTATATCTCACTGTCTTTCCCCTTTGTCCATGCAGAGGCATTCCAGGCAATACTGGGGTGGAGGGCTGGGGTTGGTTCTGTGTGGTGTCAGGCTGCCTTTCCTTTGGGCACATGGAGTCTGCAGAAAAAGCCAGAGAAGAGCCCCAGCTTCTCTGTTACCTGCTGAAAGGCTCTGGCAGCCCACTAGGATGGATCTGCTCCGATGAAAGGGTTCCTGTAAGGATCATGTTAGGATCTGCAAGAGAGTTTGAGATGTTTCCAATTCCCTTAGTGACCAGTGTCCTCGGTGGTGTTTTGCCTCTTGCCTTGGCTCTCATCAGTGCCTGAGATGTGTGTGGTTAACTTCAGGGCTATCTCCCTTGTGGCCACCCAAGGGAGACCAGGTCTGAGGGGTGTGAGGAGGACAGGACAGCATTCCCGTAGTTGGAAATGCCTTAGAGTGCTAATGAGGTGGCTTCATGATTGCTGCCCTGCCTCAGATAATTAAATTACCCAAGGAAAAACATTCAGTTGGCTGTGCACAAGTAACAAAAGACACACTCACTCTTTCCTTGCTACCCCACAGAGTAAATACTGGCAGGGATATTGCAGATTTCCTTCCATAGGCCAGACCCCTGGCAGAATTCCCTTTTGCACCAGTCTATCCTGTTACATGTTGGTTTTCAACAGCTCCCCGCTCCATTGTGGTTATTGCTTTTGTCCTCTCCTGCCTCTTGGCAGTTGATGGTATGGGCAGCTGGGGCTCTGCCTGTCCCAGAGGAAAGCAGATTTTGTTCAGACAGAAGCAGGATGTCAGACATTTCAGTCAGTGGGTGCTGCTCGCTGGTTTTCCTGAGCAAGTGACCAGAATCACAAGGGAGCAGGTGCTCTTGGCATTAGTAAAGCAGCAAGGTGGGAGCCTGAGCATCTGCACTGGATAGAAAATGCTTATTTTGAGTGCAAAAGAGAAGGCAGGAGCCACAAAAGAGAGAACTTCAGACTACCGCATGTGCAAGGAAAAGTTAGGGATTTCTGGCTGCACTGATGCCAGTACTGTGTCCCAGAGGAAACAAGGGCTGTTTTATGTTCAGCCTCCTGCCAGGGTGTGGGTTGGCCGGAGTGTCTGCCTGCTAAGTGTCTGAGCTGTCGTGAGCTGGGCACTCCCACATTCCAGCTGCCTGTTCCCATGCTGTTGGATTCACAGCTCAGGCCATTCCCATTGCTCCCTTCTTTCTCTGGACAGAGCATCTTGCAGTCAGGGCACTGGGTCACACACGGATGTGTCCCCTCAAGGTTCCTCAGCACAGGCACTTTGTAGCACAGAGTAACCCATGTTCTTTTCTCCTCTTTTCCTTTCTTGTTACCTGCTGGCCGAAGGCTGTTAAAAATGTGGTGGGAATGGTGAGTATGCTGTGCACGGGGGTGACACTGCAGGGTGACATGCCAGGGTCACTGCAGACCCGTGCCCTGTGCTGCAACGTGTCTGCACCCACTCTCAGGCCTGGGATTTGCTCCACAGAGCTACTGTGGAAAAAGGCCTGTGTAAGCTTTTGTGGGTTGTGAGAGATGGGTGGTCCTGAGGTTAGCTGGTCCCTGATTAATGGCTTTCCATCCTTGCTGCCCTGGCTGTGTTGGTGAATTACACGGGATCCTGGCATCTTAATTTGTGTCAGATCTTCATAAACACATTTTCTCTCTAGCTTGCTACTCCTGTCCCTTGGGCACAGTTGAGAAACTTCTTTCCTGGAGGCCATGGAGATATTAGGAAAGTCTTCCATGGTTTCATATGACTTGTTCTGCCCAGTTAATGAGTTTCTTAGGATTTGCATGAGGAGTATGGCTCAGTCATGGAATGGGTTTTAGTATATTCCTGTGAGCAGCCCCAGAGTATCTCTTTCTTTTTCTTTCCCTTCACAGATGTTCCTGCTGTGCTTCCTTCTTGCTCAGCTTCCACTGGCCACCCCCCAGCCCTCACCCCTGATCTGTCCCTGCCTTTGCTGCTGTTCCAGTCTGTCTGATGTTGCTGTCCCTGAACTGTCCTTCTTCCCAGACCTTCCCATCTCACTGCTCTGTTCAGGAGCAGCAGCTGAACTGGGTGTCCAGGGAAAGGGTGTCCAGGGAAGGGCATTGCCTTATCTGTGGCTGTAAGAGAAGCAGTGATGTGACTTGCAAGGAATGGCTAATGTCTGTATTGCTGTCTTCAGCTGCATCAAGTCCTGGTTCAACTTCAGGCAGGCGAGAAGGAGCAAGATTTCCCCTCTGCACCAATCCAGGTCTCCATCAGTGTCCAGCTCTGGAGGCTGCCTGGCTGCCATGAGTTTCTGGCAGCTCTAGGTAGGAAAACACTTCTTTCTGTTGTTTTTAAATCCATTGCTGGTGTCTCCTATCAGGGCTTGAAGCAGTGATAAGATTCACAGCCTCACATTTGTCTGCCTCCTGCAGCCCAGCCTGTATCTGCCAAATTCTAAGGTTTCTGGTCTTCAACTCCATTTCTGTAAGAAAACCTGGAATTAATAGTAAATGGTTTGGCATGTAGGACACTGTCCCCTGAGATGTGTTTGGTGTATAATTTCCTGACAACTCCAGAGAATTTGCAACTCAGAGGTGTTGGCAGGGATGATTTGTTAATGATTGTGTGTGTTCCCAGTCCAGTGCCACAAAGCTCCCAACACCTGGAGAAGGTGTGCTAAACAGTAATAAATAACAGACAACAAACTGCACATCAGAGGTGAAATCATCCTTCTGAGGGTGCTGCAGGCTCTCTGTTCTGTCTGTGTTATAAATGAGATTACTCTTATTTGGGACAGAGGGTCTTTTTATGAGCTGTAATTTTCTGTTCCATGTTCCACTTACAGGTTTTGACCTTTGTGAAGTTGGCCAAGAGGAGGTCATTCTGAAAACTGGGAAACAAGCTACCAGGAGGACCATGCACTTTGCTCTACAATCCTTGCTGGCACTTTTTGGTAAAGCTGCTCTGTGTGTTTTTGCTCTTGTATCACCTGATGATTTGATCAGAATGGCTTCTGATGAAATCTCACACTTTTATCCTTGCAGAGGTCACATGTGTCACACAGACCAAATGTGATACAGAGACTGGAGTAAATGTGGGTTTTGTATGGGAAAGACTTGTCTGAGCAGAAACTGGAGATAGAGTCCAGTGACTGGGAGACATACAACTTATTCTTTGTTTTGAGATATAAAATGGTAATGAATTTCCATCTAGGATACCTGGGCAGAGGTTCTTGCCTGGGCTGTGCACTTCTCTTTCCTTACCTAAGTAGTAGTTAGTTTTATTTGATTTTATGGTGTACCTAAGGGCATATTTGTACATACTGTTGTCTTTTTTTTTTTTTAGATTCTACAGAGCTGCCCAAGCGCCTTAGCCTGGACAGTTCCTCATCACTGGAGTCACTGGCTTCTGCTCAGTCTGTTTCCAACCCTGTACCCCAGTATCAAAACCCTCCATTCTCTCCTACCTGTCCAGACAGCATTGCCTCAGATGCCATTTCTGTGTACAGCCTGAGCTCCATTGCTTCTTCCATGAGCTTTGTTTCCAAGCCAGAGAACATGCTGGATGGGGCGGGACACAGAGGACGGCAGGATTATGAGAGGCCCAAGAATATCTATCCACACAGGTCTGCAGCTCAGAGCCAGCTGTCACCACAAGCCACTGCAGCCAGCAAAGATGAGGAAGAATATGAAGGTTTCTCTATAATCAGCAATGAGCCTTTGGCCAGTTACCAAGAAAACATAAAACCAAGATTTTCCCCCGATCACAAACAGCCCAAAACTAGTCAGAATGGAGGCATTAAAGTGTCCATCAACTCCAAAGGGAGCATAAGTACTCCAAATTCTCCTGTTAAAATGACTCTCATCCCCAGCCCAAATTCACCTTTCCAAAAAGTCGGGAAACTTGCAAGTTCTGATACTGGGGAATCTGACCAGTCTAGCACTGAGACCGACAGCACCGTCAAATCCCAGGAGGACAGTAACCCAAAGCTCGACCCACAAGAGTTGGCCCAAAAAATTCTGGAGGAAACTCAGAGTCACCTCATTGCTGTTGAACGTCTCCAGAGGAGCAGCAGCCAGATGAGCAAGAGCAACAGCTCCGACGACGGGGCCGCCAGTCCGGCCGGCGTGTCCGCCTTCCGCTCCTCCGAGACCAGCGCCTTCAGCCGCCCGCTCAGCTCCAGCCACAGGAACCAGTCCTCGCCTCTTGCCATGAAACCAAAGCCTCCAACGAGGAGTTCATCCCTTCAGAAGGTGAGCTCTGGCTATAACAGCCCCACAACGTCGGAGATGTCGAACAGAGAAGGCACAGGCCAGTACAGTGGGCAGCCATCTCCGGGTTGTGATTCGCATGGGTCCCTAACTGAGCAGCCTCCCCTTAAACTCAAGTACCCCAGCTCTCCTTATAGTGCTCACATTTCTAAATCACCCAGAAATATCTCTCCAAGCTCAGGGCATCAGTCTCCTGGTGGCAGCACTCCATCTCCTGCTCTATCTTATTCCTCAGCTGGTTCTGCTCGCTCAAGCCCAGCTGATGCCCCGGACATAGACAAATTAAAATTGGCTGCCATCGATGAAAAAGTGCAAGCAATTCACAACTTAAAGATGTTCTGGCAGAGCACTCCCCACCACTCCACTGGCCCAATAAAGATTCTCCGAGGAGCTCCTGGAACAATGACTTCTAAGAAAGATGTCCTCAGCTTGCTCAATTTATCACCACGGCACAGCAAAGAAGAAAGTGCCGAGAAGCTGGAACTGAAGGACCTGTCTCTTGGGCAACACCTTGCTGCTTCGCCACAGAAGATCCCTCCAAATGGACACAGACGCCCTGAAACCACAAATGCCATGACATCAGCTCATTCCTCACCTGGCAACACTCTGGGAGCAGTGCGTCCCCTGAGGCTGCCAGCTGGGAATGGGTATAAATTTTTGTCACCGGGAAGATTTTTCCCTTCCTCCAAATGTTGAAATGTCCCGAGTACCAGCTGATGACTTACAGTCTTGCTGAAGTATTTGCTTCTGCCCACTTGCCTTTACCAAAACAGAACCAGCAGCTAAGCAGCCATGGTCATGCCGTCAGCTGGCAGTGCCAAGGGTTGGAACAGGCTGGCCTGCTGTCACTGTGGGGGCACACGGCCTCACACACATGGGTTTTTGTTTCCTTTATCAGGACCTTGGCCAGACTCACCTGATAACAGTGTTTGTGCAGCAGCAGGTGCAAAGCATCTGGTTGTCTGTTTGTTAAATACTGGCTTTTAAGCCACCTCCTCGTATTTTTTAACCAGAAGTTTTCAAGCTGGCTTTTTGTACAGAAATTACACATATCAGGGGTTGGAGAGGAAAGGGAGAGGAGGCAGAACATTCCTGTGTACCACAAAGAACATAGATACAAGTCTCTGCCTGGAGAAGGATGAGCCATTTACTCGACTGCTTTCCAAGGCTGACAGAGAGGAGAAGACCACACACCTCTAGACACCTCTGCCAGGTTGGCCAAACCAGAAACTGCTGTCAGTAAAACTCCATAGCAGCAGGATCTGGCAGTTCTGTTGCATCATTTAGAGACTGGTGAAACAAAGACAAGAGGAGAGAGGTGCCCCATTCTGAAATCTGCATCTCAGGTAACTTTTTTAGAGGGAAAGCCCTCAGATGAGACTTTGCTGGTTGGTCTGCTCTAAGGAAATGTTTGGGACCTAACAAACCAGGTGAGCCTGTGAGCGTGGTGGTGAGTGTGTGTCAGAGAGACAAGTTCTGGTTTTACTGAGTGCTCTGGTCTCTCTGGCACACCACATTGTGAAGGTGAACTTCTTATCCTGGCAAGTTTTGGGCAGTACTTAGATCACTGTCTGCTCAGTGAGCACAGAAAAGGATTGCAGATGCTGCAACTCAGAACGTTATTTTGCAGTTCCACAGCAGGCAAGAATGTGACATCAGTGTGTGTGATTCAGACATCGCCAGACCAAAAAAATCCCTCCTTGATCCTGCTAAATCATTGCCAGGGCTCAGCGCAGGCAGGTCTGGGAACCTTTTCCCTGCAGTGGAGGCAGGTTTCCTTTGGAGCAGGTGTGGAAACAAGTTCCATTTGGAGCAAGTGTAAGCAGCTGTTGGTGCAGCTGGAGCCAGAACACAAGGCAGCAAGCGGAGGGGCTGGATGCAGAACCTGAGTGCTCTCTGACTTGTGGAGGAAAGGGGACCAAGAACTCCCCCAGGGCAATATGACAGCTTCCCTAGGCTAGGTGGGGTTTAGGAGTTAGGGGCAGGCTGGAGATGGTTTCTGAGTGGCTGTGGGATGCAGTGATGTGATCAGGATCCCAGTGATCGTTTACATGCACTGAAGCCATGGGTGTGTGGCAGCTTTGGCCCCACCATGTAAGCTCAGATCCACACAAGGTATTCACAGGCTGTGAAGTCAGAGCACTGTATCACCAAGGTTTTTGGTGTCTATTCTGCACTCCCAGAATTGGCTGAGTGACTGAAGGCTAATCACTTCACCTCTCCGTGCCTCGACTTCCCTTTCTATCTAAATGGGGATAGTAATACTTACCTACCTACCTCACAGAGGTGTTGTGAGGCTGAATTCATTAGGCCCTGAGTTTTAGCTGGATCTGAAAGTCAACTTCCAGTCTTGCAGCCAAATGGAGAGTGCAGGCAGCTCTGTGGACGTACCAGAGGTACATTGCTGATGCAGAGGATTGTACTTAGCATGGCTGGATGCTCTTGTTGTGAACGTGGATCTGATAATTTGTGATTTTCTTAGGGATCTTGGAGGAAAAGCATGATAGCAGGGCAGAAAATTCAGTTCTGATATGGAAACATGAAAATGCTTAGGTTCAGCTTACTCATAGGGCATAATCAGATGTGTGCTGTGAGAATATTCTGGAGTCTGCTGGTTTCAGGAGAATGTTTTCCTTTTTATCATTTCAAGAAATGAACACAAACACTAAAGGCAAAGGATACTGGGCTGGGTTGTTACAGCCAGGTAACAAGGGAGGGAGGATCACCAAAGTTTTCAGTGCAGAGAGAAGGAGTAGTTACCTACTCATACACAATGTAGCAGAACAGTTGAGTCAATCTGTTCAACTCATTATGATGCAAATTATTTGTCTGTACGTGACATCTTCCTGTGATCGTTTGGTGCTAAACATCACCTTCGTGTCATTTGGCAGGAAAAATTAGAATAGTGGGCCAAAATGAGTCAGCACAGCGTCTGCCCCTTGTGGAGACAGTGATGCTGTTGATCATGCCACTTGCTGTGGTCACAGGACTGCTGAGAGACTTCATGTGACCTGCTCTGTTTCTAACCAGCATAAACTTTTTGAAACGACATCCCAGGAACACCCAGGATGGAAGTGGGCAGCTTTTTGTTTATAGCAACAGCAAATACTCCCTGTAGTGCTGCATAACACGCCAGAAATAAGCCTCTTTGTTGTAGTTTATTTCCATAACTAAAGGATCTTTTAACCTGTAAAAATTCTATGCTGCCATTTTGTTACAACCCATTTCTGTGCTCCAGCAGGTTTCATGCTGGCTTAAAGCTTTCAGACAGAGCTAAATTGGGGTGGGGGGGTGGGGGAGTGGTTCTTCTGTTGTTTTTAAGGAGGGGGAGCATTAGAAGCAGGGAAGGGTTCGGATGTAGAGAAAGTACAGTATTTGGGGAATTTGATGTTGTATAAATATGGAAGGTGAGTGTCACTAGAACAAGTCTTTTGGGAAATAGGTCTCCGTTGACTTGGCACAGGTCACTTCCATTGGCTTGCCGGGAGCCATGAAATGCATGCTTAACTCGTGGCTGGGAGACACTGCACACCTTGTCCCTCACTCCTCCACCTCCTGAATGAGAAACAACCCCTTTGTGAGGAAATAAAGAGTCTTATCAGGTTTGCCCAATTTGTGGAGAAATTCAGGAAATGAAAAATCACATGTTCTCCATTTGCTGTTAGAATTCCTTCTGTGGGTTTAATGCATTTGTCGTTGTTGTATTTGTGCATGGTACAAGTGACAACACTGCGTAATACAGTGAGCAATAACAATTAGGTATTAACCACTTTCACACTGAACCTGCCACATGCAACCATTCCCCAAGGCCGTAGAATGTTTTGGTTTTGCCCTGTACGTTTTACTGTGTGAGATTTCAGATTTTTTTATTGACTGTCTTTAGCTCCAACTAAATGGGAACAGTAAACAACCCCTGTGATCAAAATCCAGTTTAATTTGATTTTGTTGGTTAGCCTGTACCTCTGGCCTGATATTGGTTTTCCTTCTGTGTAATTATACCTTACTGAAACAAGGAAAAAGGTGCTACACCCATGCATATCACTCTAGGCCATATTTTCTTTCATTAGGGCAAGCTCGTTCTGTGAACATCCCTTCCAAGTTGCAGAACAGATCCAGGGGCACAGAGGTGTCTGTGAATCTGTTAGGAAGCACTGGTAGTTTCAGCTGGATGGTGAAAATGGGTTTGAGCAGTTTCGGGTTCATTGCATTGCCATGCTGCCCAGCAGGGCTGCACGTGTGTGTGGACACTCGTCCCCTCAGCTGCAGAAGAGCACTGGAGACAGTGACCCAGAGAGGATGGTCAGCAGAGGCTTCCCAGCAGCAGCCCTTCAGCACTCGCTCTCCCTACGTGCAGTGTTAGCCATGTTTGGCCTCTACGGACTTTCTTTGTAAATGAAAACTCTGTTTCCAGACAGCATTAAACTTTTTATATTATGAAATTTACCATGTAAAAAGATTTTCATATTTTTATTGAAATTGCTAAGGCATTTGGCCTTTTCTTCTTTGTGATTTCAGTGTCTATTAAAGCATGAGTTCTCTCAGTGTCTCAGTCTCTTGATCTGGAAGGATATTGGGGAAGGGTGATGGTTGTTGGCTCACCACTTACTGCCCACACCCAGCTCCCCTGTATGACTGTCCTGTGGCTGAAACTCGTGGCAGCTCTCCTCAGCTCCCCTGGAACTTTCCTCCCTTTTTTGTGCAGTGCAGTGTTCCTGTTACCAGTGCTCACTGGGAGTAAATTTTCCTTCTCCTGACAGGTGGTGGGAGCAGCAGTATTTGCTCGTATCTCTTGTAGTCAGCAGCAAAAGGGCTGGGAGGAGCTCTGAGGGTCCTGAGAGAACCCAGTACTAAAGGGAGGAGGGACTCTCCCCATACCAATGCCAGCTGGAACTCGATGAGTTAAATCTTCCTCCTTCCCCCATGTCAAAGGTGCCCTTGTACTGCGGGGAAATGTTGGAGACATGAAACCAAACACACCGAGCTGCACTGGGGCCACAGGACCCCACACTCGGCCTTGGGGAACAGCCAGTGCTGGTGCTGCCACAGGGTGAGCCTGGGCTGGAGCCCTGCCATGAGGAGGAACTCCTGGGGCAGCATTCCTTCCTCCCCTGGGGCTGTGGTGGAGCTGGAACAGCTCCTGGGGCAGCATTCCCTCCTCCTCTGGGGCCGTGGTGGAGCTGGGCTTGAGTGGTCTGTCCGTGCCAGCCGCGGGTCAGCGGGATGTGGCTGTTTGTGACAGTGCCGTGTGTGGCAGGATGTAAACAGGGTCTGGGGACTGAGCAAACACCACATGTTGTCCATATGGGGAAGGAGCAGCAGCAGGGACTGCACGCTGCCAGCCTCTTGAAAAACCAAATAAAGGAAAATCCTGAATGCTTGGGGAAAACAGAGACTGAGAACCCCCTCCAGCTGTGCCCCAGCACGGCCCTGATCACTGCTGTGCCTCATGGCCAGCCCTGAGTCACCATCCAAGGACTTTCATGGAAATGTGTGTCCTTAGGAACAGCCATTTGTGTGGGGGAGGAGAGTTTGGCAACACTGAATTTTATCTGGATTTCTGTCCTTTGTGTAAATGCCTCGTTGGTTCTGTCTCCTGGCAGAGGAAATGTGGGGGATGTTAGTTTCTCCAGGAAAAGGGGAGCCAGGGGGGCTGCAGAGGGTCACAGGTCATCTCTGATCATCTCTGGGGAAAATGATGCACCACTGGAACACAAGTGTGGAGCTTGTGGTTGTTTTTTTCTTTCCAGTTTACCTGGTTTTATGTTTGTGTGTGCATTTCAAATAGAGGGAAGGTGAAATTCTGCATGGCTGTGGAAAACGTCTGGGGAAAAAAATGACAGCTAATGCTCAGGAACTAGAAAGCAAATCAATATATTAAAAATACATTATTTTAAGTAAATCCTGGAGCTTTCCCTGAATTACAATTTTTGAGAACCTCAGAGTGGAAGTATGTTTCCTGGGTGCTTTGTTCTTAGGGCAACATTTTGCCACAGGGTAACTTCAATCATTATGTAAACCGGGATAAAGCCAAATTCCACTCACAAAACATGCCTTGGGTGGTCCCACCCCTCTGCTCCCCAGCCAGGAGCCTGGGTGGAAGTTCTCCCTGTCACACTGAGCTATCACTGGAATTCCTCTCCTCCAGGAGCAGTGTTCCAGGCTCCTCACAGCCTGGAAGGGCTCCACCTGGGGCTGATTTCAGCCTTCTTTCAGTGTTTCTCAGCTTTTAGACCTGCCGACTCCTTTCATTTATGTATTTTTTAATGCCAGCTGAAGGTCAAAGCCCCAGCCTGGCTGAACCTTGTTGTGAGGTCGTTATTAATCCCTGTCGTCCTTCTTTTGACTGCGACGGAGGCTAAAAATCTCACAAGAGGGCGGCATTGACCGCGGAAACCGAGTCTGCTACGGCTTTGGTGTGGTTTCATTTGCGTGGCAACACAGGGGGAGCCCAGAGTTGACCGGGGTCTGCGGGTAAAGGATTTTGCTTGAAAGGGATTGTAAAAAGGAATTTTAGCTTCCCCCGTGTGACAGGCAGAGAACGGGGCCGGCACCGGCAAGGCGACAGTGCCAAGGCCGGCGGAGCCGCGCACGGCGCTCGGTGTGACAGCGGGACCGGGATCCCCGAAATCCATCAGCGCTGCAGCTTCACGCTTCTCACGGGCTGGGGGCGACCCCGTTCGGCAACGAAGTCAGTCCGTGAGGGCCCGACACCGCGGAGCGGGCAACCGGGGTGGCCGGAACCGGCCTG
>VWZU01002302.1:12493-24228 GCA_013397095.1 Sterrhoptilus dennistouni | reverse complement strand
GTTCCCCCCGTTCTCCTCAGAAAGCGGCCCGGATGGCGGTGCCGGCAGCCCCGGAGTGCGGCCGCGGCCCTTCCCCGCTCCCGGTGCCCGGTTCTGGTGGCGCCGGGGGCTCCACGCCATGGGTGGATCTTTCCCGTGGGGGCTCCTGCCAGCAAACCACAAGCTGGCTTGTTTAGCTGTCCCTGCTTTTGGCTGGTAATTACGTCAAGGTCCAGTGACTGTAGCCTCAGTGGGGTAGTAAAGGTAATGTGTAGGTTCAAAAGTCTATAAACAAATTTAGCATAACACAAAGTTGTTATGAGAGAGCTGGAAGTAGATCCCAGATTTCTTGGCTTTTTTGTGTGGCTTCTGCCATCCTCTATCCCTTGTTTTCCCTTCTGTAACGTATCTGGCATTGAACTTTGCTTGGGTTTGATGTGTTATATCCAAAGCCTCCCTGTCACAGAGATTTCTGAAGAAAAAACTTGAATTGGCTCCTTTTCACACTTTGAAGATGTCTGTTATCTGCAGGTGAAGTGTAATGATTCATTTTACTGAATTTTTTATTTTCCACTTTCAGCCGAGTGGTTTTACCATGCTCAGTGCAAGAGGTATGTCCTGATCCTCCCTGCTTTATTCACACTGAGGGGTGGGAGGGGATTTTGCATCAGAAATGTGACCAGACTGAGTTCAGACATGCCCCGTGCTGTAGCTACACTGACAGAGATGAGTGACACATGTGTGAGCCCCGTTCTGATCAAGGAATTTCCAAGGAAACAAATGGCAGCACAGAGCCTTGAGGTGTTCTGACCTTCCACCGCCACCAGCACAGCTGTGCCCTGTGGCAGCACTTTGCTGCTGATCCAGCACTGGGGGACTCCAAGGCTTTTCCTGAAGCCACAGGTGTAGGAATTGTCTTCCCAGATCTGAAGCCAGCGATTCAGCTGGCACTGAAGGACATTAAAATGAGAGCCATGATGGGATGTCTGTCATGACAGGGTGTTTGAAAGTGCTTCTGAGGGAAACATGACACTTGTTCTGTGGTGTGTGTTTCCTGGGTCTTGTAAGGGCAGCATTTAGTTGTTTGAAAGTGTGGATTGGGGAGGCTCAGAGCTGGAAATCAGTCACTCCAATATCTGTAAACTCAAAATCGATTTTTCTTGGTGCAGCAAAGAGTGACAAACACACTTAGCTCTTGGGATGGGAAAAATGAAGTCATGGTGTGCACCAAAGTGTTTTTGTGCTGTGGAACAACCTGGGTGTAGGCCCGGTGTTTGTCAGCTGTAAATACATGTTGCCAGAGTTCACTAAATACCTTTTATATGGTGTATTTTACTTTCCTGATAATATTTTTTGTACTGCTGCATTGTCTGAGGAAAAACAAGTAATTGTTCTAAACATGTTAAAAGTTTTGGCCAACTTTGGTGCTGACATTTGTCTTCTCTTCCCTTTTCAGTATCAAGTTGGGCAACTTTATTCCGTGGCAGAAGCAAGCAAAAACGAGACAGGAGGTGGAGAAGGAATTCAGGTCTTAAAAAACGAGCCTTATGAACAGGATGGCGAGAAGGGACAATATACTCACAAAATCTATCATTTAAAGAGGTGAGAAAAGCCTTGATGCACTTTTGGAGAGTAGCCTTACATTGTTTGCTATTCTGGGACACTTCTGTGTGTTTTCCTGCCACTCTGTGATTTGCTGAGTTGTGCATGAGTGATCTGGTGAGTGGGGAAATGTGAAATACGGTGGATTTTAAATATGTGGGGTACTTTTCTGGGATGCTGAAAGGATTGATTTGCTTGCTCTAGGCAAGAGTCAGGGGTGAGTGGGACATAAAGCTCCTGCTGCAGGAGCTGCTTGCCAGGGAGCTGGAGGTGAGGGCTCTGTGCACTGCAGTTCCTCAGCAGGTGTCTTTGCTGCTCTGCAAGAGGAAGGATAGTACAGCTTTCCTCATGATCACACAGCTCACTTTCCATTACCTAATTACTACCTTAACCATTTTTTTTCTTAATCATGTCGTGATCAGGAAGGTTTTTGAAGTTCCTGTGTATTTCACTGCAGGTGACAAGGTACATCATAACCTCTCAAATGCTTGGGTAGGATGTACCTTTCTTATTGGAGTGTAAGAAACCAACAAGGCGTTTCAGCTGGCAGGATTTTAAACACATTGTCCATGTTTGTTTTCCCAGTAAAGTCCCTGGGTTTGTAAGGATGATTGCTCCAGAAGGTTCCCTGGTGTTCCACGAGAAGGCCTGGAATGCATATCCCTACTGTAGAACAAGTGAGTCTCCCCCACGTGTGTTCTTTTGTTGGTGTTTTTATATGTGAGACCTTTCAGAAACAATTGAATCTAATAATGCTCTCTGTGTTTTCTTTTCTTTTTCATTGCACGTGTTTTCCAACAACACCAGTTGTGACAGTGAGTATTTGAAATCCTATCCTGTATATTGTGTTTTTTTGAGATATATTTTGTCTGTTACTACCACTGCAATTGTCTGGCTCCAGCCTGTCAGATGTGCCTTGCTAGGACTCCTGGTGTAGAGCTCCCTGTTACTTTATTTATCTGCATGTGGCTATAATTAGAACTGTAATTTGTCAGAGAAATTATTTCATTTTTTTCATTGTCTTTTATGCCGTTAGTTACCATTACAGATGTAGAATGTCTGTCCTGGTAAGATATGATGCTAAAAAAATTGAGAGGGGAAAAGCAGCATATCTGAGGCTTCTACAGTCCTGAATGCAGGAAGAGCAGTGAAATGGAGTCAGTCTCTGCCTGTCTGAAATGCCATTGCTGTAAAATGAATTCCTGCCTCAGTTATAATGGGGCAACTGGGAATCTAAATGGATCAGCACAGCTCAGGATTTGGTTTGTTTTTTTTAGGATGGGAGGAGCTTATTAAGATTTTAATGCCGTTTTACATGTTTTGGTGACCTCTTTAATGTAAACTTATTAGTTAAATGTTAAACTGCTTTATCTGCTCACTTGTAAACATGGTTTAGATTGTTACCATGTGGATGTTACACAAAGGGTAGGTAACAAGTGAGTTTGAGCTGTTGAGGTTGACTCATCATGGTACCTGTGCCCTCTGACTTCTGGGATCAGCAGGACTCTGTCATTGTCTTTAGATGTACAATTTGGTGGCAGCTGGACCATTATGATCCAGGTTTATGATTTTAATTGTGCTGTGCAGTAACATCTAATTGCAGGATTAATAATTTGAAAATTACTTGAACATTGAGGTAAAGAACTTAAGGTTTGAGAAAGGAGGAAAGCAAATGGCAGGGCTATTTCTATTGGTGTGCACAGGTAAAGCTGGATTTGTTAAACATGACTGACTTTAATTTAGTAGTCACTGCTCTAGTTCAAGATTATCATATACCTGTTTCTGTGTGTAGGTAAGGGGATGTTTCTCTGGTAATTTCAATAGATTGTGCTGCTAGTCAGGGATTAGTAGTGGCTTGTATGTAAATAAAATGTATCTAAACTTAGAGCAGAGAGGTGTAATCAGACTTGTGCTTTTTGCTTTTAATTCTCACAGAATGAATACATGAAAGATGACTTCTTCATAAAAATTGAGACCTGGCATAAACCAGATTTGGGAACAACAGAGAACGTGAGTTGGGGTTTGGATATCATGCCTTAGTGAAATTGTACAATTAATGTAGATGAAGTATTTTATACCTGGTGATGGTGGATAATTACTGCATTGAGTGAGTAAAGCAGGAAAAGCATTTTTCAGAATCTTGCAAGATGGTCAGGATGTCTCATCTAAGAAAATCCAGGGAGAGGAGAAGGAGTTCATGCAGATTATGAAATGGGTAATGGTTCAAATTAGAGCTTGGTTCCATTACTACTAACAAATGTGACAGATGAATACAGCCTAATCTTAAATCCAGATTTCCTGAATACACAAGAAATGAAGGCATAGTGCTGATTTAAAATTGATTAGTGAGTGAACTAAACTGTAATTTAAGAAAGGCAGAGGAAGAAAGGGTAGGATTGGAGAATGCTGCCTTTACAGCATCCTGAAAAACTCCCTGGCACACACATGTACTGCACAAGGTGCATCTCTTTGTAATTCCCAGCATGGGAATAATTCCTTCTCTGTTTGTTTTTGCAGGTGCACAATTTAGATCCAAACACGTGGAAGAGTGTTGAGGTTGTCCATATTGACATTGCAGATAGAACTCAAGTAGAACCAGGAGTAAGTAAATGTTCTGCTGTTGTGATTGGGATGTAGCATGCAGCTCATTCCACTTGTGCTTTGTGTTGATACTGAATAAGCTAAAATGGTGTGGATTTCACCCAACAGAGACATGAAAAGTGTCTTGAACAGAGCCATTAATTTATATGCTTGCCTTACTTCTTTAGTTTTACTGCTGATTCTTTCTACACATCTGGATCTGCTGGGGCTTTTGCCTGGTTTGTTAAATTGTAACAGCTGGACTGTTGGATGTGTAATATTTTTTGGACAGTAGGGAAATGGTAGGCACTAATATGGAGATTGTGTTTGCACAATAAATGTGATTGTCTTGGTTTTGTGCAAAGAGAGGCTCTTTATACTGTTTAACTGTTACTTTCTGAAAGGAGATACCTGGATATCTTACCTTCTGGGGACAGGACTTCTTTGCAGGAAGTCTTTGGAACTATTTTCAATTCATAATCTGCTTTTTTCTTTTGTATGTTTGACCTACAGTGTACCAAAACTGAGTGCAGAGTGGTCTCATCCAGAGTCTTAAGTCTCTTCCGATGTTTCTACATCTCTGTTTCCTTTTCATAAACTTCTAACACCATTTCCAGTTTTAGCAAGTATTTTAGCAGATATTTGCAGATTCAAACTCGGTGTAGCCCATTTTTACGTAGGAATACTTGGGATTCATTTTCACCATGTGATTGAATTTTTTTTCTGTTTCATCTCCCCGAAACTGTTTTGCTAAGCCCTGACTTCATTAACCAAAGCCTGGCTTTGTGATTAAACTCTTAGCAGACACTGGTAACTCTGAGCTACCTGCAGACTGACATCCTTGCTGTTTACCTGTTTTCCTCTTCTGGCATTAGACATCAGGAATTCTCTGGGACCCACACTTGGAGTCTCTTCTGTTACAAAAGTCTGCAGCTTCTGGTCTTTGTCTTCTCTCTCTTCATTTCTTAGGACTTCAGGAGAGACACTTTCTATTTGTGCTGATATCTTTATCAAGTTTAGGTAATGGAACTTGAATTAATAATTTTTCTTGGAAGTTCAGCTACATCACAACAAAATTGCCAAGATTGACATGCTGGCTTTGTGCCTTCAGAGAAGGCTGCTGGCCTTGGAAAGGAAATGTCCCTGACAGAAACATAGCCTGTTTTCCCTGTTCTATTTGTCCAGATGTTCTTTTCCTGCAGTTTCTTCATCTTTGTTCAGGGATATTCAAGAAATCATCAGTTCAGTCTGTGGGGTAATCTCTGAGATCATGTCCCTTGTATGGTCTTGATTTTTATTTTTTTTTTTTTAATTATGATGCTTGTTTGGGAATTATTATTCTAAGTTGCTGGATGGGTTGTTTTTGTTCTGCTCCATTTTTTAGAGAAAGGAATAGTCAGTGTTGCCCAAAGAAAGTTTTATTTGTACTTTTATCTTCTCAAATATCTTACCTGGAAAAGCAGCTTAAATGTACTACCTCAGGTAACAGTAGAACTGAAAGAATGGAGCTACATCTATAAAATCCAGCAAAGTTGAAAAAGTTTCCCTGTATTCAAGTTGTATCCTTTTGTTCTGTGAATGAACCTCATCCACCCTCCTGTGGTGCTGCATTTACTTTAGTTTCAGAGCTACAATCAGCATAAATATGAAAATACAATTTTCTTTAAGCTACTGATGGCATGCATGTGCTGACTCGTGCTCATTTAAGTATGTATAGAAGTAATTTGGGTGACAGCTGTGACTTTCTTTAGATACACATTTAACCCTGCCTTCTCTTAATCACCTCCAGCATGCAGTCTGTGTCACTTAATTTTGTTTGTATATAAAAGTGACTTCCCAGGAGAGAAAGATCTTTTAAAGTGTAAGCAGAAATGAGCACTCGATTAACATCAGAGTAGGCTGTGGTTTTGGAAACAATTTGTAGAAAAGTAGAGTCTAGTGGAAACAAATTGAAATCAGGTTTATAGCTATTTTTGTACAATGAAGACATTAAATGTCTTGTTTAGGTCATGGTGGATCTTTATTACTTGAAAGAAAGTTGTGATATCACAGTTCTGTACGAATCAGATTACACATACCTAAGGAGTTTGGATTTCTGTGTGCTGTCCATTTTTCTACAGATTGAGGAAATACATTGGAACATAGGAATTGTTCTTCTGTAGTCTGTAATGAGTGTTAAAAGATTCTCAAGTTACAGAGCTTGATAGGTGGATCTCTTCCATTTCAGACTTAATTTGCCACAATAGGCATCTAAACAGCTCCACATTATTAGTGCTGAACCTTGGAATCATCATGCAGTGACGCATCCCACAGGACAGCCTATCTGTGTACAAATATGATGTTATTTTAGTTCTATGTCCCTCTTTTCATCCTGCCCTGAGTGTTTATAAACATTCATCTCTTGCAGCCTCGTTCCTAGAGACCTTTAACTTGTTGTTCTGGGCATGGCACCTCGATGTGAGCCCGTGATAACCAGGCTGATTTCATTTGTCATTTGAACCTTGGCATTCTTTCAAAGGTGATCTCAGGCAATGGTTCCCCTGATAGCTGTGCTGTAGCTGCAGGACTCTTCAGGAGATGGGAGTGATTGCAAGACATCTTTTATTAAAAGCCATTTAGCTGAACCTACCTAAAACACAGCAGTGCTTGTCAGGGCAGTGTGTACAGTGGTGCTGGTGACTGTTTCACTTGATGGTCTTGATTTTTATGCACTGGGTTGGGAGTATGACATACTTGGATAAACCTGATTTTGGTCTTCTCTTGTGCTGTGGATGAGCTCTCACAGAGCTGTGGATGATGTTGGAGGGAAGTGCTGGTAGGTGTTTCCTTCCACAGGATCTGTATGTGAGTTTTTTGCTCCATACACTTGTAGTATGGACGTTCTCTTGCTTAAAACCCTAATAAAACATTGAGCTGGAAAGCCAGAATTTGTGTCCACCTACCTAGTTAGTGTGATGGCACTCCATGTTCAGTTCCATTTTCATGGGTTTGCAGATCAGGCATCAGATTTGTGTAATTTTCATGTTAGGTTCCAAAAGTTTCCATAAAATCATTCTGTCCTGTACATATACTTAGAATTTTTATACCATTTGATAGTGAACCATGAGTTATCAGGAGCACTGTTACCACTCTGAGCAGGTCTAAAGACTGAGAATTGTAAAGAAGTGTCCAGGTTCTGGGTTTGTTGTGATATTTCTTTTTTGTATGTGGTTCACAGTCTCTCTAAATCATTCTTTATAATAGATGGCTGCATTCATGCATATTATATAGAGAATGTGAGCAGTAACTCCCTGTGAAATGGTATTTGTGTATTTCTTTGAAATGGTTTTGTTCCTCTGTCTTGTTATGCTGCTGCAGGCTGATGTTTGCCTGTCTGGCTTTTCAGAGTGCTTCAGGGGTTTGAGCTGTAATATTTGCTCCAGCAGCTGCCTGTTTTTCTTCCTAAGAAGGACTTGTTGTTGTCAGGAGTTAAGCTCTTGCTGCACAGATATTTTCCTTAAACTCTGCAAAGAACTGCTGTTTATTTGTACTTTGGCTTTAGTCCAGTCTTCTTCCCTGCATGCTTGTAGGATTTGTGTGTAGAGAAGAGTTCCTGCAATGCTCTCCTGTCCATCTAGGCTTTAGTCTATAAAGGGTTTTTCCTGTCCTTAACAGGATTTGGGTTAACTGAGTTCTAAAAGGTCTTGGTTCAAAGTTTCTGTCTCTAGCACAGAAAACTTTACCCTGAATCATCTATTTTCTTGGAATTCCTGTTTTCACTCCTACATTGTACTCGTAGATAACATTTTTTTCCCCAGTGTTTCCAGCTGTGGTTATTTTTATGTAGGTCCTAAATGCAAGAGCACAGTTGCTTTTTAGCAGTGTCCCTGTGCAGTGGGAGGTGGGATGGCAGGTAACAGCATCGTGTGGACTTGAGTGTCCCTGGGGTGTCCAGACAAATCATTCCACTCCATAAACCAGGCAGATCAAGGCTGCACATGTAGCTCAGTTTAAATGCCTCATGCCTCACACCACCACGGTGAGCTCTGCCTTGGCAGGATGTTCACACAGGGAAAACAAATTCAGGGTTGTCTCAATGCAGTACCTGGTTTTTATTTATAAAACTGGCACTAAGGTGTGGAATTCTTGTGTTTCTCTTTGGCACGTTGCTGTCCCAAACCAGCAGCAGTTCTGCCAGCAATTAGTTACTAGAGCAAAATTGTTTACCCATTGCTATAGCTTGATTCACTTCAGTGTCTTCTATCCAGTGGTGGAGTGTAATTTTTAGAAGGCAGTCAGGATCAGTAATTTAAAACATTCAGTGTATTTCTGTAAAAACATTTTACGGTAGTATCTGCATAGGTATCTTAAAGATGATTTAATTGTAAAGAGGATGACTCTTTTTCCACACAAAGATTGTTAAAACATCATTTTTAGAAAGTGTATCACAATGAGCCTCCAGGACTATGCAGAACCTGGGGATTCCAGTGGGTTGCAGCTGTCCTCTCTCACTGCATTTGGAAATAACCTGTGAGATGAGAAGTTGGTCTCAGACACAGCCAGTGGCTCTGGCTCAGTGCTGTGCTCAGTGCAGCAGGAAGGGACTCAGGGACTCGTATGCTGCTCTGTATTTGCTCTTTGTGATGCCTCTGGAAAGGACATGTGCTTTATTACAGTAAAATCATAGATGAGTGGGTTTCACTAAAATTCAGGTGACAAAGATGGCTTGTAGTCTTTCTGCAGTTATAATGATTCAAAACTTGAGATGTTTAAGTGCTGCTGTGCATTGTTAATGCTGGTTCCTCAGGCTCTGAGGCAGGGGAAGGCACCATGGCAGCCCCTGCTGACTGTTGTGTGGGTTCTTCAAACTAGAATATTGTTTCAGCTTAGAGGGAGAACTAGAGGAGAGTCCTGGTTTGTGGAAGTTCATAAAACACTGATTAGCAATGGGATTGAAATGTCTTCACTTATTTGGCTGCTTCTAGGAAATATCTGTTCAATTCCTAAAAGTATATGTTTGAGTCCTCAATATGGAAGTTTGTCTGAACACCTAGTAATGTTTTCTAGCTAAATTAGGGTTTCTTCAGCCTGTTTTAATATGCAGTGTAGGTAGGTATGTTAAAGGAACTGGGAACAATGAGAGGAGACTGGGGAGAAGAAAGTGTAACAGCTGATGTTCTTTAAGTCAAATCAGATTCCTCTGAGAGGACTTTCTGGATTTTTCAGCTCCATTTGGCTTGCAATACGTTTTTGTAAATGTCAGAATGTCTGTGAAAGCATTAACAGTTAATATATGTAGCCTTGCTCTGTGGATTCAGAATTCAGTCTAGAAGTAGCCTTTGTTGCTCTGTGCTGATGGAAGAACCTGGAGCTGAAAACTGATGTGGCCTTCAGCAGCCAGGAGCTGCTTCTCTTGGAGGTGTTCCTTTCACTCTGTGTTCTACAGATTTTGGCTTCACTTAAACTTTATTTAAAAATGAGACCTTAAACTCTGCTAAACTTTTTTGGGCTTTTCTGTAGCACCTACCAAGCATTTGTTCTGCTTTGAAGCAACTTAAATTGTTATAGTTGGGTTGTGTGGGTGCAGTGGTAATCCTGGATAAATGTTTTTTATACACAGTATAAACCTTAAGTGCTTTCACTGAGCCCAGAGTTTTTAATCCTTTCCTAGTTTCTGTGGCAGCATCTTTATCATACAGTAATTTTCATACCCTCATCAGTAAAATTCAGTAAATCCATCTGTTGGCAGCATTTGTCCCTTTCAGCTCTGTACCCATTGGCTTTCCCCCCATGCACAGGGGGTGAGCAGAGCTGTCCACAAGTGAGGCAGCTCCTGGTGGGCTCTGCCCCTGCCTCAGGCTGGGATCTCAGATTTTCTGATGATGGAAGGGAGTTCTGCCTCCTGCCCTCCTGTTCTGCCTCCCCAGCAGTGGCCCAGTGTGTTGTAGCCTGAATAACTTTAACAAGCTGGTTGCTGAATTATTGCTTTCTCCTCCTCTCAGGGGTCACAGACCCAGTGGGACAGTGCAGATGTCACAGTGTGCACAGCACAGGGCAGCTCTGGCCTGGAGCAGCCCTGGAGAGCTGTTGTGTTGGGAGCAGGTGTGATGGAGCCATGGAGTCAGCCCTGCTGCACCCATCCTGCTCCAGGGCACTCAGGGAATTGTTCTGGCAGCTATGAGCAGAAGCTTAACACAGTGGGATATTGAATCTGGTGGTGTTTTCTGACTCTCAGAGTGTTTTATGTTATAGGACTACAAAGCTGATGAAGATCCTGCATTATTCCAGTCAGTTAAGACGAAGAGAGGACCTCTGGGGCCAAACTGGAAGGTACTGGGAACTGTTTTTACAGCCTTATGAAGTCTTTATCAGCAGAAGAACAAAGCTTATGGTTCCTTCACACCTTGGCTCAACTCCAGTTGAGGCACAAATTTCCTGTGGCCCAGCACATCCCTCGTGTGACACCCCAGTGACACCTCAACAGCAGCAGAGTTTGCCAGTGCCCCCTGCCAGCCATCAAAATCTACCCCAGGAGGGAATGGGCTGTGTGTGCCACACCAGAGATCCCCACAGGAGTTGAACAGCCCTCTGCTGTGCCCTGGAGTGAATCACAGGGATTCTGTCAGGAGCAACCCCAAGTTACTGATTAGAATGTTGTTTTTCTGTAATAATGCTTAGGATTATATTTTACTGTCATAACAGCGTAGTTAAATTTAATTAATTTACTATAAATTATTATATTATTATCATTATGATGCACTAATTAGAATTATTATTTCTAATAATTAAACTTCTAAATTATTAAAACTTGTTTTCTGTTATCCCCAAACAGAAAGAGTTAGCAACTGATGAGGAGTGTCCCAAAATGTGTGCTTATAAATTGGTGACCATCAAATTTAAGTGGTGGGGACTGCAGAACAAAGTGGAAAACTTTATACAAAAGGTGAGTACTTCTGCCTTTTGGGACTGTGTTGATGTGGGGCTTTGAGCAGGAACAGTGGTGCAGTTTCCTATTGCTCACAGCCAGGGAATTCCTGTCCATTTCCCCAGCCAGTCAAATCATTTGTGTCTTGGTTTGCTGCAAGTGGGGCTTCACTGGTAGTACCAGAACAATTCTCTAGGGAAAAAAAGCAAAGTCTTCAGGAAGTGGCTGTTCTGGTTTGGCTGCTGCCACCTTGGAGTTTGAACAGATTTTAACAACATTCTTCATAATTCTCAAGTAATGTGAATGGCTAAACTTTCTTGAAACTCTCTTTTTGATAGTGTAATTTGTTCATTTTTTTCCATGTTAAAGCATTTGAGAAATGAGGTGAATTTAAATTGGATCCAGGGGTGTGAGGTGGCTGAATCCATAGCAGTGTGAAGCAGCACTCACTTGGAAGATTTTAACTCTTCAAACTGAGCAGCTGCTATCACTTCACCAGCTTGTAGCAAATCCTACCTGTGATCTAATGCTTGTTTATCTTCTTAAAGCAAGAAAAAAGGATATTTACCAACTTCCACCGCCAGCTGTTCTGTTGGATTGACAAGTGGATTGAGCTGACTATGGAGGACATCAGGAGGATGGAGGATGAAACCCAGAAGGAGCTGGAAGC
>VWZU01002302.1:0-12466 GCA_013397095.1 Sterrhoptilus dennistouni | reverse complement strand
TTTTTTTTTTTTTAATTGAGACATGCCTGCTTCTACCTGCAGATTTATCTGTGCAGAAACTGAGGCAAGTTGTGTGGTGTCCATGCCTGTGTGTGTCTTTGGGTGATTGCTGATGGGCACTGAGTGCAGCTCCATGTGCTTCAGGCTCTGCATTCTGTGCTGTCACACTGGAAGTGGCTGTGTAAGTGCCTCTGATGTCTGCAGGATGTCTGCCCTGACCACCTCTGTGTTTATGGCACCACACCCATTGCACAAAGTCCCATTCAGGGCCCTTTTGCCACTTGTTGGTTGGAAGTCAGAGCTGTCACTGTCCCGTTCCATCACCTGTCTTGCTTTGTTTCATTTCTAGTTGTCACTAGGTCTGATGACTTTTTCTCTTCAAGCATGTTTTCAAGCAAGCTTGTGTCACCTGTCAGCTGTTCCACTTCTGATTAGCACACCAAAACAAACTCTTACTTCCAAAAAGAAAGTCAGTAAAATCAGCTGAGATCATGTCAGTTTTCCTGCTTTAGTGGCTGTGAGGACTAAATCTGTGTGGCCTGATATCTAGGAGAAAGCTCAGACTTAGGGCACTGTCACTGCTCTCTCCATTCAGAGGTAGAGAACCACCATAGGTTGGGAAGAAAGCCTTCTGTAGAGTCTCTCCAGACCATGACCTTTGGCATGAACCTTTCCCATTAAATCCCACTTTATGGGCGTTTTTGCAGTTCTTGGATTTGCAGTTGTATTTCCTTCCCATTTTGACAATTGCTTCATGCCCCAAACCCAGTCAGGTTACCCAGACAGTTCCAGTGCCTTGATTTCTTCAAGACACGATGTGCCTTCAGCTACAGCTTGCTGTTTGCATGATTTGACCCATTCCAGACACCTCTAACCTGATTGCCCAAGGCTTCAGGCCAGGGACCCTCTGACACATTCCATGGTCTGTGCCTGGTGCATTTTTGCTCTTGGTACCAAACCAGCTGCAGCTCCTCCCTCCCCACTGGTGCTCTCCAGGGACTTTCCAAACAGTGTGGAACAGCCTGTGTTGTGTAGGGGTGTTTCCTGGGTTTGGAAGAAGTGTTTCTTCATGGTCCTGTGCTGAGCTGTAGCACCAAATGCTCTTGCTTTGGACAAGGTTGGTGTTCACCACCTCCTGCAGATCTTGTGCTCTCTCATGAGCATTTGGGTATTTTTGGCAGTTGTTCTCTCAAATCATGGGGGTTTCTTGAATTTTAATTTATGCCTGATCCTGTTCCTAGAGCCACCTGTTCCCAGGTGTCTGTGGAGGAAGAAGCGTAACAGCTGCCCTCTAAAATTATTTTTGCCAGAAGGGTTCCCTTTTGCACATCCATAGTTCTTCATTTGGACTGAGACAGACTTTATCCAGTTTCCCTGAGCAAGGGTAGTGACAGTGAGGAGTGCACACTAGATGTGTTCTGGAGACAGGCAGCAGAACCTGACACACCTGTGTGCATGATGAAATTGCTCCTTTGTGTCTCTGTGGATGTTTTGTTTCACATTTCTCACTGGTAAGTAGCTCCTTTTAAATTTTTTTTCCCCAAATATTTGCTGCTCTTTTAGTTCTTACTCTAAGCCAAACCCAGCTCACACATCTCTGGGTGTAACATTTATCTTCACTCTTAAACATCAAACATATTTACTTAATGTTTTCTCATTTTGCAAAGGCAAATTGGTTTTTTTGCAAATAGCTTGTTGTGTAAAATGTTAGCGTCAGGAATATGTGTATTGTTGAAAAAGTTGGGTTGTTTTGGTTTCTTTGTTTTTTGGTTTGTTTTTTTTTTTTTCACAAGATAAATGTGTGATGTTGCACTAACCAGATTTCTGTGGATATTGTGAAATGTGAAAGGAGTGGGGACCTGCTGTCTTGGGGTTTTTTTAATTGTTCCAAGTGGGGTATCTATAACCACCTATAAATGATGTAATTTCCATGGGTTTGTGGTGCAGTGCATTATTAAACAACCTAAGGGCAAAAAATGTCACTGCCAAATAATATGAATGCTAGTTTTATCTAAAATAATTTGTCATCTGGTTTCATATTCAACTACTCCATCCACTGTGCTCACCAGTGACTGCCATTACATCCCCAGTACAGCACAAAGTGTGTTTTATGGCCAGGACCTCTGGGAAGTGAGTGCTCAGGGGTGAGGTCCATGCCCTGTCCCTGCAGGGTGGTCAGGAATGGACAGGGCTGCCCTAGGCTGTGATGCTGAGAGCCAAACCAGGCACAAAGCAGGGCTGGCAGTGCATGTTCTTCCCCACACAGTGTCCTGGTACTCTTCCCCTTCTCATGAACACCCTTTCTTCCTTCTGCTCTGAGCTGATCTTTCTTTGGGTTCTGTGAACATTCCAGTTCTTTTGTTGCTCCTGTGCTTCATCTTCAGTCGATTTTTATAGTCAGGATCTCTGCTTTTGTTACTTTCTGTTACTCTCTGATTCCTCATCAGTGTTCTTCCAGAGTTCCTCTATCCCAGTCCATCTTTTTCTCACTGTTTATGTTTCCCTTGGTGGATTCTGTCTCTGGCTGCTGGAGACGAGAAGCACCTCTGCTCCACGAAACATACATCAGCTCATCAGTGCAGAGTAGGAAAGCTTCTGGTCCAGCCAAAGCCCTGTGACCAACCTCTCTCCTGCCTGTGTGAGGGTAGAGATGCCACACTGGGTATCCTGAGCAGTGATTCCAAGCTGGAGCATCGTGGGCTTAGTAAAAATTGGAGCAGCATTGTTTACAGCTGCTCTCCAGTTCCCAGGTCTCCTTGCCAAAAAGAAATACCATACCATGGGCAAACCCCCTGAGCTGTAGCTGGTCCTGGCCCTGGCCAAGGAGAAGCTGATCCTGGCCCTGCAGGTCATTCCTTCTGTCATACTAACCACGGCGTGACAGGTTCTGTGTGTGGAGCTCACGTTTTATTTCACTTCAGATGCGTAAGAAGGGTTCCGTTCGAGGCACTTTGGCTGCGGACGTCTAGAGGAGTTCTCTGTAGGTTCTGAGGCAAAGCGAGCTGTGTAAGTCAACTGCTGGATGGAAAAGGAGAGAGGGATTGATGTTCTTTTGGATGGGAATTGCTAGCAGAATTCATCATAATGTCCACATAACCCATAATGTGGGCCTGACCTTCCTCCTGCTCGGTAGTGGTGTGGTGATCAGCAAGGTGGGCCTGGCCCACGGTGCCCAGGACACACCAGATGGGCACTGATGCAGGCACTAAGGCTGGGAGCAGAATTCCTGCCCTGGTGCCTGAAGCTCTCCCAGTGCAGGCACCTGAGGTGTGGGATGTGCTGCTGTCGTGGCGATGGCACTGAGCCCTGGCGCCCGCCCCTTCTGGGCACCAGTCAGACAGGCCAGCATGGCTTTGCTGCACACACAGGAGCAAAGTGATCTGTGGACTTGGTCCTTGTCACTTAGGGAAGCTGTGGAGTGTCACCTTCCAAACATGTTCAGTTCTTGAAATCCAGTTCCACCTGGTCTTTATAGACACTAAACTGTGTCAGAACTGTTACTGCAGGAGCAGCTTCTCCATGAGTTAGAGGCTCTTGGTGCTTGTGCCCAGCAGCCTTGCTGTTGTTCCTCACAGCCACTGTTGTAACATCCCAGCCCAAGGGTGCCACACCCCACTGATCAGTGTGGGCTCCCCAGTGAAGGGAGCTGCTCCCAGCCCTGGGGGCAGGTCCTACCCAGGGACAGCTCCCGCTGAGATTCCCTCAGGAGCCGGCATTGCTTTGGTGTGACTCTCAGTCCTGAAGCCCTGTCCTGCTTTTCCCTGGAGATAATCTCCCTGCCTGTTTGGAGCTCTGTCTGAAGAAGCTGCTAATGCAGAAATTGCACTTGCTCTCTCCACAGCTGCGTAACCAAGGCCAAGTGAGAGGAACGAGTGCTGCCAATGACGAGTGACGCCGGACGGACGCCGATGCCGGATCTTGGCTGTGTGTGTGGGTGCATGACTCTGTATATAACTACACACACACATGCAGACAGAAGGGGTGGTTACAGTGTCTCTGGGTGCTATACCTGTCCTAGCAAAGATTCCAAGGAAACTGCTTTCATTATGTATACCCCAAGCAAATAAAAAAATCAACTGAGTAGTGTCATTTAAAGGATGAATTTTGCTAACTGGTATGTTCATGAATGTCAATACTGGACCAATTTCTGCCCTACTTGTTTTTCTCTCCTGTCCAAGTCACTCTCGCTCTAACTTGCCCATCTCTCATTGTAAAGGAACACTCAAACAAGTTAATTTCAGTTTTATGTCTTCCCTATGTGATGAGTTTTTGGAATAGGAACAATGAATGTATTTATAGCTATTTATTTCTGGATTGTCATTATCCTCTAGTCAAATCAGAAAAAAAATTCTGTTAGTGGAAATTGGAAGACTTTTACTGTTGAATAAGTTTAACCCAAACTTTACCCACTCACTGATTTAAAAGAAAGAAAAAAATCATGTTTTATTGGACTTTTGTACATTGAATTGCTAACAGTTTTCTTCATTAAAATTGGCAAGATTAAGGAAAAATGGCTTGTGATTTATAAAGTAATTTGCAACTTGAAATTTTCCAGAAGCTGCTTTTTAGATAAGTACACTGACAGTACCTGTGGAGCATTTTCCAGTTTATCTTAGGCTGGACAGTGAGAACAGGGTCACTGTTCTTCCCTCCAGGAATACTCCTGCCAGTGCAGTGGCTGTTTTCCAGAGCTTCCCTTTAGAAGCCATGGAAGCATTCTGGATTTCACACACAGCAATGGAATATAATTGTGATTTTAGCTGTTTTCACATTGGAAATACACTTTGGGAGATGTAGACTTTCAGATATGATGACAGTTTCAGTTGTAGCCCCTGACGTGTTTCCCTGCTGTCTGTGAGGGGCTGATGTGTGAGAGCCCGTGGGATAACAAATGTCTCCTGTAGGAAACTCCATAGGGAAAAGGTCTTCAGCATGTTTAAGGAACTATTCAGAGCACATAACAAGGGGGACATTATCCTAATGCTTGTTAGATCAAAGAAAAAGTATTTTTAAAAGCACTAGTTAGATAAAGATCTATTAATGCCTGGTTTCCTCCCAGCACTGTTGGCAGGGGAAGCCTTGCTTGCCTTCCCAGGAGGGATCTGATTTCTGTTACCAGCAGTGTGACAAAATATTCCTGCAGTGGCAGCACGGGCCAGGTGTGCTGTGCACCTTGTCCTGGTGCTGTGCAGGCTGGCACTGCCTCACCTGCCTGGGGCTGGTGCCTCACCTGGGCACTGCACCCACATTCCAGCCCCACTGGGATGTGTTTTTATTTCCTTTCTGGGTTAGTTCAGTGGTTATTTGTCCTGTGCCACCAGGAGGTTGGGGTGGTAAATGCAGAGACATCACACACACACACAGAGGTCGTTGAAGTACTCTGGAACCCAAGGGCTCAGGTCTCAGCGCTGGAGTTTGTGTCCTGCCATTGTTAATGTGTTGCAATGCAGAGGGAAACGGGCCCTGTGACTTCCATGGATTTGGACTACTTGTGAAAATCTGAGAGAATCTTGTAGTGAATGTACAATGTTTAGTTTCCTTTGGCAGTCTCTGGTGCAACTGACAAGTAAAGCAGGCAATGAAATTTAATTAAATAAATTTGATCATAAAAAGCTCTGTCTCTTATCTCAGGCACTCACATTTTGCTCCTGAGCTGGTGTTTGGCATCCCAAAGGCTGCTTTCACCTGGATGCTCTGGGGATGGGTTTGGTTTGGGATTTCAGGCTGAGCAGCACCTGAAGCCTCCTGAGCAGGGAGAGTTCTGTGCTGTGGCTGCTGTGGCAGAGGTGGGACCGGGCAGGAGGAGGGGCTGCAGGTGCCGAGGGGCTTCTGAGTGTCCCTCCCTGGCTGGTCCCGTTCCTGGGCTGGTTGAGCTGCCCTCAGGGCAGGCTCAGTGCTGGCTCTGGGGCAGGGTTCAGCCTGCTCAGGTTGTGCAATCACCTGCTGCAAATGAAGGCTTGTACAGCTCCTTTGGTGAAGGCAGAACTGAATTCTGTCTTTACTACCAGCTTGTTTAGCTTCCAGATGGTGAACCAACAGGACGCAGTGGAAGTGTAACGTAGTTTTGATATAATGGATATGTAAACGTGATAGTTATTCACTGCAATAGACTGCTGTGAACCATATTCCAGCAGTAACCTTTGAAATCCATCACTTGGCTGTACACAAGTGTGAGCTAAAGGGGACTTGTAAGGAATTTGCTTTTTTTTTTTTTCCTTGGAGGATTTTTAATCACTGAAGAGAAAGGATGATTTCTGTCTTTTACCTTTACATGTAGAGTGAGAAATGTCAGGAGAAAATCTGCTGAGATTTTGGGTCTTTTGGGATTTTTCCACCTTCAGGCCTTTGTAAATACTCTCTGAGCAATCTGAAAATGTCCTGTAGGATAACTGACTCCTCATTTCCAAGCCTCAGTCGATTCAGCCACGTTTAGGAGCTACATCACGTCCTTGAAATGTGGTGCCATGGTTTTATGGCAAAATCTGAAGCACGAGGCTGTTGCTGAGGTTTTTATTCAGTTCATACAATTCAAGAGTCTTCTCTGTTGAATTGTGTCTTGATAAAAGTCATTGGGAAAAGATTTTCTTTGAAGTTTTGTAACTTTTAATAAAAGAGTTTCTACTTGCTTGAATTGATATGGAAAATGAATTTTAATCAACAGCATATAATTATTGGGAAGCAGAGATTATCCAGAGTGATGGCTTGCAGACATTTAATTCCTGTGGAGCCTCCTCTTCTTGTTGCCTGCTGTGGGCAGAATTCAGTGTGCAAACCCTACCACAAACAAAGTTCTGGCATGCACAGTAATTTCAAAGATTATAATGTGTCAAACCCAGGTTTTGGAGGCAGATTCTAAATTCCTTCCACCTGAGGCATCACCTGCATGAGGACCCTTAATGTGAGTTAAGTGAAATCCTGTGTCACTGTCCCTGTCTCCTCAGCAGTGGATATTTGAGGTCGCAGCCCCCGGCAGTGGAGCCAGGAGTGGGGCTGGTGTGAGGGGATGTGATTTCTTTGCAGTGCACCTGAAGACACAGTCTGGAGGTATTTCTGCCACTGCCCTCTGCCTTTCTTTGCTGGTATGCTGGTACTTGTTCTGATCCTTGCAGTCACTCTGTTCTGGTGCTCTTTTCCCCACTTTTGCTAGTTATGTTGTATTTTTTAAAAACCTCTCAGCAGGCACCAGCACAGCCCCAGCTGTGCTGCTCTTACCCTTCAGGGACAGTATCTGCCATCCGTGCTTCAGAGCAGCCTTGAATTTCTTAATGCTATAAGCACAGGAAGCCCTTATTAAACTTTAAAACTTTATTCCTCGGGTTGGAGATGTGTTTCTTTCCTGAACCCCATCTACCTTTATTCTTTAATTTTTCTCTCTAAAATTATGTGGCCTTCTGGTTTAGAATTGCATATCCAGGACACACAAGAAATTTGAGGTATTTGTTGAACCTGAACTATAGAGCTTCTCCAATCCCAGCTAAAATCTTGATATGCTTATTTACCAAATTCCTGTTTTATAAGCTTGGCTTTAGCACCCTCTAGAACAACATATAATGCTGTTGCTCCTTTTGCAAAAGGCTCTGTCTCCCTTGTTTCTCACACAGAGGCACAGTCCAAGGTAAATTAAAGGAATGTGGTTGTCAGGACTTCTGAAAAACCCAGTAGTCACTGGCTAAACTGTACCGTAAAAAGAACTGAGCTACACCAACACGGGAAGTCCCTGAAAAAGGCTGGAAGCAAAATGACCATAATTGAAATCTGAAAGCAGCAACTTCATAAAGAAGTAAAGCGAAGAGGCGGCTCTTTGTAAATGATGATCTAAAAAGTGTTCTGGGTTGTGAGACCTCATTTCAAATGTATTCATTAAATAATATTTGAATCATTTAACAGTTTGAACTCTACTGCACTGCTAATATCTTCAGGGGATTTTTTTTTTCTTCAGTAACAAAGGTGCCTTTGTTCCCGCTCAGAGCTCGGGCTGTGCCTTGGATATTAGTTGGAAACCTGATCACCCGACATCACTCCGAGGCTGCGAGTACAATGTGAGTCGTCTGCAACCCGGATTAAATCAGGCCCTTTGTACAGATGCTGAGGGGCCGTGATGGTGGAGGAGCGATGGTTTTGGGCAGCAGGAGATTGTTAACCCTTTGTGCCTCTGGCGGGGAGATGGGAGGTTTGGGGGAGGCTGTCTGCAGCCGGGCCAGCTGTGTGCAGCAGCCCATAGTGCCCGAGTAATTCCCGCTGGAAAGCAAATAATTCTTTAAGCGGGGCAGGTGAATTTATGCTGCTGGACCGGGTGCTCACTGCCTTGGGATTTCTCTTCACTACAGTGTATGAGCAGGGGCACTTGATTTAAATTGGAAAAGTCAGGATTGCGAGCCAAGGTTCACCAGTGGCTCAGGAACGCACGTCGTGCTGTTAAACCTTATGAAGTAACACGATAAATAATAAACACAGGAGCAGCTTTATCTGCCTGGTGGCTTTGAGTTCTGGGCCCCAGGGTCTCGAGCATCTCAGTCACCCCAGGATGTGCAGCGTGTTCTCCAGCAGAGCCAGGAGGTCACAGGCCAGAGGCAGCGAGCCCTGGGAGCCAGAATGGGAGGAGTGGCAGGGTCAGCAGGGGACAGCGGAATGCGGGGGATGCTCCGACACCCAGCCTTGGGGTCCGAGGTCTTGGGGTCCAAGAGAAGCCATCCTGGTCCCCAGTGGGTGACCTCCTGAGAACAATGACTTCCAAACCAAAATATGTTTTATAAAACCCACACCCAGCTGTGCCCGGGGCTGTCCTGACAGGGAGGAAAGGGGAGGATGGAACTGCAGCCTGTGGCATCCCAGGGGATGGCAGGATGAGGAGAGGAAGCACCACGGCGAGTGCTCTCGTGAAGCCAATACTTAGGGGAAATTAAGTCATCAGGACTTTATAAAACACCCCCTGGCTCTCTCCTTTCACAGTAATTCAATTTATAAGATGATGAAAAATGAATTAACTTTGGTGGTTTTCTGGCATCACCCACAGTGAGCCAGACTTTCCAGATGCTCAAAGATTGTTCTTGCTCCACCATGCTCACATAAATTCCCACCTGGTTCAAGTTTAGGAAAGCAGCAGAACAAAGTTCGTCACACAACCTCCACCATAAAACACTGAAGAGAGTTAAACACTGATTAGCCATACAAAGAGGTGCCATTTTGTTATTTATGTTTCACTGAGCTATTTTGGGAAACATAAAATTTTTACTTTTCCTGTAGCCAAACTAATTCACTACTTCTGTGTATTTCTGTTGTGCTGTGTGTATATATATATTGTTGTGCTGTATGTATATGTATAATTTCTTTTTTTAATATCCCCTTCCCAATGTAATGTCTGATCCTACATGTGTGTTTTAGAGATGGGAATTTGAAGGGGAAAAATAAAAGCCCAAGCAATGGACTGTGCTATGGACAGGAAAATTTGCTTTAGGGTTTCCTATGTTTTTACTAATGTAAAAATTTCTTGGTGTTGTATGATTTTACACTGTCCTGTATTTTCAGTCATCCAAATTATATGTTCAAGCAAAACATATTTTTGGTGTTCATTATATGTACACCGAAGTGGCACATGCGCTGCAAAAGTTTTCACCTAAGTGGCATAAAGGGCACCTAATATACTAAATTGGAGAAAAAAAAAAGAAAAAAAAAAAAAAAAAAAAAAAAAAAAAAACTGTTTGCAGCAATGGAAAATCCTACTGATATTGGGAAAATATCATGATTCATACTGAGGAACCTCTAAGCCCAAACAGGAAAAAACACACAGCTTAAGGTTGCAGCCATGTAAAGGAACTAAACTGAACCAACCTTGCAGAAGAACCAAAGAGGAAAATCCCTGTGAAGGGCTAAGTTCTGAAATTGCTGTCTATCCCTATGGGAAACGACTGAAGTGGTTTAGTCCCTTAACTCTGTTTATTCAGCTATGCATTTTTAAAAATGGGAAGCAGTAAAGCGTCTGAAGGAATTCAGTTCAGCCTTTCCAGAAACCACACATTGTTGGTAAAACTAAGCATGAAATTTCTACACCGGCAAGGTGAACCTCCCAGAAACTGAATGCAAATCAGGTTTCGCAGATGAAATTGTCTTTAATCTCAATTACAGACCGAGTCACCAGACACTCAGGCAGGGAAGGACAAGGAGTGGCAGAGGTCAGATCACTGGAAGTCCCTACATGTTGCTTTTTAGCTGGTGCCTCCTGGCTCAGCAGTGTAACCAGGCTGGCAGCAAATCCCTGTGAGGCACCACGGGCAGAGCAGGTTTGCCCACTCTGGGCACAGCCTGAACCATGCCAGGCCCTGGGACCTGCCCAGAACAGAGCCCTTCCATACCCAAAAATGCTTCTGTTCTCAGGAGCTCAAGCAGATGTACACACACAGACAGCATCCCCTGTGGAGCAATGCCTTCCCTCGGGAGCTGGCTCTGTGCTCCCTGCACTCACAAGCTCATCTAATGATTTTATACATTTGCCTCCTGTGTCCCTTCCACCGTGACCACGTTTGCTGTACTTTGAGAGACAGGGGATACAATAGTTTCCCTAAACTGTTCCAGGCAGAAATGCTGAAAACTTTCCTGAAAATATCAGCTGCCAGACTTGAAGACCTGTCCTTCTAAATATTGTAATTCCTTTCACTGAATATGCCTGCTAGGAAGAGAAATCTCTATCAAGAGAAAAACCCATCAGCTCTTTTGTGAAGTGGCTGTTGGGAGCCTCTGCTCCAGGGACAGGGCCCATCACTGGGGCTGCTGTGTGACATTCTGCAGGCGTTGGTGGCACCACAAAGGACAAAGGAGTGGCCACAACTGAAGTACCTGAAGCTGCAACTAAAGCCAGAACACCTTTGGAGAGCTGGGAGTGCAGACACCGCAGAGAAGTGAGCTTGGGCTCCCTCCCTGTCAGCGTTGAAGAGGCTCTTGCTTAGGGCTGGCTGAGCTAAAGTGTCTCGAGCATATGGGCTTATTTTGTGCAGTTTCTGTGGTGGTTTCTTCGTTAGATTTTCAGTGGTAATGAGCCCACACAGTAGATTGCTGCAGGGAGAAAAAATCATTCTGAATAGGTTTGCTGAATAATTATGAACTCAGCTGAACTCTTACATTTGCTTACTAATTGTATGGTCCGTGATGTTTTATGTATGATGCATTCATTTTGTTAAAAAGGATTTTTTCCCTTTTTTTTTGCTGAGCAGCAACTTTTCTCAGTGCAAGTTAAACTGACACAGTGGAAAGAACTGGATTTAAGTCTGATGAATTGATGTTGTTTGAATTTTTTTTTTTTAAACATCAGTCCCACTATTTGGTTTTCAGAGCTTGCAATATGAAACCCAAAATTGTGCTATTGTCTGGAGAGTTGAAATAAATGAATCCCCTCAACTTTGGATTTGGCAGGCACAATTACTATTGTTAATTTAGAAAATAATCCCCATCAGCTACAACTATTTAAATAATGCCTTTCCTTGCTTCCCCTAAGATGACCAAAACCCCAAGAATGAAAGTAAAAATATGTTTGATAAAATACACTTTTCACTGCTTAGTCTGATTGAGAGAGGCTTCCTTCTCCTTGGCCAGGGACTGCAACCCTTTGTGGCAGAGGTTGTGGAGAAGATAGCTGAGGAATGGGTAGAGGATAAAGGACACAATAGCTCTTAGACTAATATTGTAACTAGAAGCTAGGACAAGGCCAGCATGAGGATGAGGGAGAGAAACTGAGATCATAAGAAAAGAGGAACTGAACGCTACAAGACGATACAACTGTAGCAATATGCTGATATATCATGAAGTAAGCTATTGTGTAGTCACTACCAATCAGGAGCTTGGCTTTTGCAATATGTATGAACTAATTATTTAGAATATAAATGTAAGCGAGAAAACAAATAAAATTGAGCCTGATTGATCAACATCGGTTGAGTCCGTCTCCCTCCATCCAAGAAGAGGTGACCTGACAGTGCTGGACACAGCCCAGAGCCACCAGTGCTCCCAGTCCCAGGAGGAGGGAGCCACCAGTGCTCCCAGCCCTGTGCCAGGCACCAGGCGCTGTGGGGCAGGTTGGCAGCCCCGGAGTACACCCCAGGTTAGGAACAGAGGCTGAGCCACCTTTCCATACGCACAGCGCGGGCCGGCAGAGCTCTGCAGCGGGTATCCGACCTGTCAGAACACTTAGGCTGAGGTTGTTTCCATGTTCGCCATTGTCCATCTCTAGGCACCATCTGGCTGCCGGCACAGCCCGCAGAGGGAGCGGTGCTGGGCGAGCCGGGGGCGGGGATGGGATTTCCCTCCCCAGCCGGGCTATGGTGGTTCCGGAGGGAGCGGGGCTGGGCTGCTGGACTCGAGGCCCGGGATGCAGCCCCGGGGGCGACATCGCCGCTGGGCCAAAGGCTGTTCTGTGCCCACGGCGAGGAGAGGGGAGGGAGGGAGCGGCGGCATCCCCAGGCGGGGGCTGCCCGCCCGGAGC
>VWZU01002296.1:1787-13171 GCA_013397095.1 Sterrhoptilus dennistouni | reverse complement strand
TTTCTTTCAGCCTAGGTGGAGACGCTATGGTATAGTCTTCCAGGGCAAGACCCTCGTGATTCCCCTGAGGGGTTCAAAGGATTCCATAGTCTTGCTTTGTATTAAAATGAACTTAGCAGTCTTATGTGCCTGTGCAGTGCCCTCTGCCCTACTTCATGATGAAGTAATACAAGTCTTCCTCTCGTTTGAACTTTTTATCCCATCCTCTTGCTCTTGCTCACTGGCTTCTTGGTCACAGTTCAAGCTGCAAGGCTAGTCTTGGTCTTAGTCTTTCTTATCATCGCCTCACACAGACAGTTTCTTTCTTATCCGCCAGCCTCACAATCTTTTCATCTTGCTTTTGCAAGCAATGGCCTTGCCTGCTTTTGCAAGTATAGCAGTGTTAAGTGAGATACATTGTTCAGACTATTACCCTTAAGTGATCACCCATTGACTTTTAGCCCCCTTGTTTCAGTGGCCCCCTTTTCTAGAAAATAAGTAAATTCTTTTACTTAATACAGTGATTCTTCTTTCTAATTTCTACAGTATGTATCCTTCAATACCTTACTATGTACCTTTGACAAGGAGGTTAATGTTGTCACTTGTTTCAACATTTTCTAGTTCTAAACAAGTATTACAAAAGATAATATTAAACTACACTAATTAATATTAATAAAACAATAATGGAGTGACACAATGTCACTGTTCACGACACACAAAGGATGAAGCAGGCAGCATAAAGTCAAGCAAGAAAAGCTCTGTCTTTATTTTCTGACTCCATCTTATATACATTTTGGTCAGAGGGCCAAGAATTGGCTATACAGGTTTCCACCTCTCTGACCTCGTTGGTGAACATCACCATCAATCATATTTCTCCTCCCAGAGGACAAATATGTAAACACAATAGATAAATTCTAAAAATATACATTGTTTTGGTGAAGCTGCTTGAGAATCTTCACTGCAAAGATTCAAAGACTCAAAAGCAAGGAAATTCAGGGCAGCAACACAACATATTCAAAATTCCAGTCGCCTTTGGTGACTATCCAGAGAGGGCATCCCAATACTGATGACTTCTGTCTTGTTTTATTCTCTGCAAAACTCTGCTTTTTTGTGTGTGTCATGATGGACAGTTATTAGAGTTTTGTTTCTCTTTTCTTGGATTTCCTTCAAAATTTTAATTAGATCTTGGTGTCTCATTAATTGCTTTAATAATGTAAGATGTATTCTGATGGGTGTTGGTAATAACTTTTGAAACATTGTGTGAGTTGATTTTATCAGCTGGTGGGATACCACTGGTACTTGATATATGAAGTCACACTCGACAATCTTAATAAAATTACAAATACAAAAATTGGAATAATTTTTAACAAAGTTACATTATTACTATTTATTTCTATAAAAGCACAAGCAGCTCTTAAACATTTGCAGCCTTGACCATTATATACAAGTACAGTCTGTTGAGTATTATCTGGATGTATTTCAAACTGACAGGAGCTTTTGTCAGTGTCAAGGCATATGTCTTGAGCATCAATTGTATTACTTTCACAAATAAACCCTTGCTGTTCTCGGGCAATGCAAGATTCTAAATTTACAATTTGCCATTTCTCATTCACTCTTCGGGCTCATACTCTATGTTCTTAGGGGTAGAGTACTGTCCCTTCATGATTTAGTCCTAGTGCAATGATGGGATGAATAACACAAACTGTGGCATTACGTATAATAAGTACAAAGGCAGTAGTCATGTTAACAGTAGGGTCATAGGTAAAATTTACTAGGGTCTACCAAGACTGAAATTTTTTTTCAAAGTTGGTAGTGTGGGCTTGATATTTTCTGAGCCTGAGAATTGCTGAGCTCTTCCCAAGGGAAACTTTTCAACAGTTTTCTTTTTCCCAAAACAACCTTGTGTAAACAATATTCCTTTCCCATAACAACAGGTGTTGTTTCCTATTTCTATTACTTAGCCAATGGGAGAGGTATCAGCCCTATGGACGAATAACATGCCTTTTTAGTGCAGCATGTTATAAAAGGGCTGGATGAATTGTAAATAAAGACTTCTGATTTCTACTGCCTTCTGACTGGAGTCAAGCATCTTTATTTCGTGTCCTATTGTGACAGGTAGCATTGTCGCAAACAGCTTTTCGAATCTCAGTCAGAAAAGCACCTTCACTTCCTTCTCTTATGATTAAGGCAACTGTTGACGGTAGCCATAATTGTGCTTGCATACAACTGAAAGCTAAAGACACATTACTTTGAGCCATACTAAGTATATTTAGTATTAACCTATGGTCTTGGTCTTTCATTTTTTTCTATCTTGGTAATGCTTTTGAAACTTGCTATTGACTAGTTCCTTATGTCAATAAGGATGACTGTAGGGGCTGTTTTAGTTGTGTTAAAACATTTGTTGCAGTGGTTAGCTTATTCATTATTATTTTTGAATCAATGCTTTTTAAAACTCCTACTCCTGTTCTTAATATTCTAGTTAAATCTTTTCGCACTCTGCCTTTAAGGTGTGCTTGCTTTTGCAGCCATGTTGCCTAGCCCTCAAAGGATGTCTTTAGGAAAGAAGAGCAGGCTGGCTGAATTTTAGAGCTATTAGTTTGCATTAGTAACTCAACACTTTTGAGACACCATTCTGGGTTAAACGACAGTTGTTGTTGGCCTGTATTTCTTATTACATATGGGCTAATTTCATAAATTTTGGCTTTAAACTTTAAGAGACACTAATTTGTATTGCTTTCTTATGGATAGTCCTATTAATCATCTGGCATCCTATTCTAATTACTTCTCCTATAGTCCCTTGCTTTCACCATTCTTGCCTTTTATATACTTGGTTTTTGTACATGACCACAGTTGATATGTTTAGATCTTTTATAACAGAATATTCTCCCATGGATCTAGTGTACCGAATAAAAGTTTGGGACCAAGGCCACTTAGCATTGTTCTGGCTAGAGGTACTTTTTAATTCTTGGAATATAATTATGATTACAAACAAAACAATTTTCTTGATTAAATTTTACAGGCTGAATTACTTAATATTTCTAGTCATAATGCATTTATTTAGTTTTAGTTCATTATCACCCGGTGTAACTTTATAGGTGGTCTCCTGGAGCCTTCTTTACTTGAGTGTGATGGTTCCACGCACTTTGCTCTTTGATTTTAATTGCAGTGAATGTGGTAAGAAGTACCTGGAATGGTCTTTACTATTGTGGTTCTAGAGCCTTTTCTGTAAGAGACTTAACATATACATAATCTCCAGGTTGTATGTCATGCAATGGTCCATCCAATCCTATACTCTGCATTCCAGCCACGTTTTACAATTTTTCTGAGTTGTTTACCCAAGGTGACTATGTAGGCAGTCGGTTTTTCTTCCCTAACTTGAGTGGATATTCCTTTTTGCACCCTATATGGTCTACTATAAAGCATTTCAAAAGGACTTCACTTTTTCTTGGTTCTGGGTTTAGTACAAATTCGTAACAATTCCAGCAGGACAGAATGGGGCCAGGGCAGATTAGCTTCTTGCCCTAGTTTCACAATTTGTTGTTTAATAAATGATTCATTTTCTTCACTTGGTCACTTGACTGAGGGTGGTATGGAATGTGAAGTTCCCAGTCTATGTCCAAGTGATGGCTAATTTGCTGCACTATCTTTGAAATAAAATGTGGCCATCTATCTGAGGACATTTTGGCTGGAACTCCAAAGCATGGTATGATCTCCTGTAATAATACTCTGGTTACCTCCCGGGCTTTGGCAGTTCTGGTGGGAAAAGCTTCTGGCCATCCTGAAAAAGTATCTGTTAACACCAGTAAATATTGATATCCCCCTTTTCTTGGAAGTTCTGAAAAGTCAATTTGCTACTGCTGCCCGGGCCCATGGCTTCTCCTAATTTGACTAAACTTTGGTTTGTGGGTATTTTTGGGTTTAGTCTGGAGGCAAAGGTCACACTGCCAAGTCACTTGCGTGATGGTAGCATATAGGTTCCTGGCAGTAATCTTTTCAATTAAATAGTTGTGCAATGCATCAATTCTTCAGTGTGTTTTCTGATGTTATTCCCTTACTAGTGACCATAGTAGATGGGAGGGAATAACCAGTTTCCCTTCTGCGGTGACAGCCCATCCCTCTTGGTCATATGTTCTCTCTTGGTTCTCTATTATTTTTCTATCTTGCTTATTATTTTCTGGTTTACTTTCAAGGGAGATCTGACTATTCAGAATCAAAGCTCCCTCTACTGTTATCTCACCTTTTGCTGCTTCTTTTGCCTCTCTGTCCGCCAGCTCATTTTCTTCTTTCAATTCTGAGTTCACCTTCTGGGGTGCCTTAATGTGCATAATTGTTACTTTCTCAGGCAGCTGAACTGCTTCTAATAGTCGCATTATCTATTGTGCATGTTTGATGTTCTTCTCCTGGGAGTTTAGCAGTCCCCTTTCATTCTAGATAGCTCTATGTGCATGTACAATCTCAAAAGCATACCTTGAGTCTGTGTAAATGTTTATTTTCTTTAATTCTGCTCTTTCTAAAGCACAAGTTAAGGCAATTATCTTGTCCTTTTGTGCAGAGGTACTTGCTGGCAAAGGTCTAGATCCAATTACCCTTCTAGAGGTGGCAATAGCATACCTAGCATGTAGTTTTCTACTGATGACGTAGCGACTTCCATCAGTGAACTAGGTTTCTGCATCATCAAAAGGGGTGTCCTTTAGGTCTGGATAGCTGGAGTAAGTTGCTTCGATAGTCTCGAGGCAAACATTGTTGATATATTTACCCTCTGCCCGCCTCCCGAGGGTCTTTGGCTAGTTCAGTCCTTGAGAGGCTTTGGAGAGAATATACCAGGGACAAGACAAAAGATATCAAGAGACTCTTCCCCGGACTATACCAAGGATCCAGAGGGAGAGAGAGAGAACAAGGAAGAACAGGGCATTATGTAGTCTACTCCACAGGAAAAGGATAGCTGGACCCCAACCAATGAGGTCAAGAAGGGAAGGAAGGGTCAGACCATATGGTCACAAGCTCCAGGGGGCCCAGGGAAAAAAACCATTCCCCAGAGAAATACAACACATGGTATACTGGATCCTCTTGATTTTCACTGAGAAAAGAAGCTGGGTTGACAATATTAGTTACTACTATTTCTACATTATCTTGTTCTACTATGATGGCTTGATATTTCAGGAACCTTTGTGGGGAAAGCCAGTGCCCACCTTTCACTTCCAGCACTGCGGACGCTGTGTGAGACACTAGCACAGTCATTTTCTGGCCCAGGGTGAATTTGCGTGCCTCTTGGATATTTAGCACAGATGCTGTTATGGCTCTGAGGCACCCCGGCCATCCTTTGGTTGCTGCATCTAGTTGCTTGGAAAAGTAAGCAACTGGCTTTTGATATGGGCCCAGGTCTTGTGCTAGCATTCCTACGGCTATCTCGTTTTTCATGGGAAAACAGAAAGAATGGTTTACTCACATCTGGAAGTCTTTGAGCTGGAGCTGATGTGAGAGCTTTCTTTAGCTGGGGAAAGGCTCCCGTGGCCTCCTTTGTCTACTGGAAGTCTCTAGCTGCATTTGTAATAAGTGCATACAGAGGTTTTACCAGCAACCCATAGTTGTCTATCTATAACCTATACCATCTAGTCATTCCCAAAAATGTTCGCAGTTCTTTTATCATCTTGGGTTTTGGGGTTTGACATATAGTTTCTTTACAATCTTGCCCCAGAGTCTGTTGTCTAGCAGTGACCTTATAACCTAGGTAGATCACTTTCTGATTTACTACCTGGGCCTTTTTTTTTGATACCCTGTACCCCTGTGTAGTGGTTTCACATTCGCCAATTCCTGTTTCTCAAAATTAGTGTAGTGGTCTGAGTGTTTACCATAATCATTTACTTTTTCTGCTGTGAGATAGGAGTAGGAGAAAAGCAATGCAGGCTCAAACTGAAAGGGTACAAAGATAGATTTATTAACAAAGCTACAAGAAAAAAAATTAATAAGAATTAGAATGAAACTTTAAAAACATTTCTCCTTCCCCCATACAACTGTTTACTTTCCCACTGACAACATAAAGAGACAAAATCTGGGATTTTCAGTCAGTTTTACCACTTTAAAATAGTCTTTCATCAGTTCTTAGGGAGAGGAGCCTCTCTTAGAACTCCCATTGAGTCATTGCCACAAGAAACAATTGTCTGGTGGCTCCCATGTCACGAATCTGCAGCTGCCCTGGGAATTCTGCAAACCATGAAGTTCCTCCCATTTGGCAGCTTTCCCACTAGCTGCGCTCATGAGCCATATCAGCTTATTTAGGGTACAGTTTAAGGATGACTCTTCTAATACAAAAGGAAGGTTTTCTTCATCTATCTCCAAAATCATCTTTATCTCAAGAAACAGAGGTCTTCTTTTTTGCCTAGGGGCAGAGGGCGTCTCTTTATCTTCCTCTGTGCAAAATTCTCCATTGGATCACAACTATATCAGTCCATGGTTATGACTAGAACTTTGCATCCCTCTAAAAAGCATTCTAAAAGCTATAGGGATATTTTAGTCCATTCTCCATGGCCTCACAAGAAAAGTCCAACTCAAACAAGGCAACTCTTCAATCCTTTCTCCCAACCTTGGACTTTTACTCTCTCTTAACTGACTTTCATCTCATGCCGTGTTTCCTTAGCTCTCAATCACTCTGTTCTCACTCAGACAAGGGTTAGTGCTTTGTAAGTCCCACCTGTCAAGGAAAGAGTTAACATCTCCCAGGTCTGCAGAGGGCATGATGGTTCTTTTCCGGGAAGTGGCCAAAGATGGTAGGGTCAGGGCATGCTGGAGCTGGGTCAGGATCTCAGGGTTCTAGCTGATGCAGGGCCACTTTTGGTCTCAGCTGCATGATCTCTCATGCAGCTGGACTTTTCCACCCCCTTTCTCTGCCCTGCGGCTGCTGGGGGGGCTGACTCCGCCCCCGCAGCTTAGTGGCAGGATGTTTTAACAGCCACTGGAAACCTGATCTAGGCTGGGATGGGGGCATAGTCTCCTCCCCTCCCACTGCCCAGGAGTCACTGAGAAAGACCTGGCCCAGGCAGGGCCTAGCCAGCTGGGCCCCAGCAAGAGGGTACCAGGCTGCCTTCTTACCTTCTCTGAGGCCGGAAGGAAAAGGGCCTCCTGGGCTCAGCTCAACTTTTTAAATGTGTATTCACAAAGGCGCATCCAGCTTCCTCAGTGGTTATACAATGTGTCAGTATCTGAAAATTGGCCTCTGATAGGTCCCTGTCCTTTCCAACGGAGACTCCAAGGTCCTTACAGGGAACTGTTTCCTCTTTACAAACCAGGCTGTGTTAACCCATGCCACACACCCTGGAGTCCTAGAAAGTTTAGAAGACTTACCATCCATGCCACACACATTTCTTTTGTCCAGGTGGTTATGAGGAGGTCATCTACATACTTCAACAACCTTCCTTCTTCTTATGGAGCTTTCCAGGATTCTAAGTTTTGTAAGTTGTTCTCTGAACAAGGTGGACGAGTTCTTGAACCCCTGAGGCAGAACCGCCCATGTGAGCTTAGTTTTGCACCTACTTTTAGGGTTTTCCCATTCAAATGCAAAAATTTTCTAGCTGGCTTCATAGAGAGGGAGGCAAAAGAAGGCATCTTTCAAATCTAAAATGGTAAACCAAATTAGCTCTGGTGTTAGGCATGTTAACAAAGTATATGGATTTGCTACCAAAGGATAGCGATCCTCAGTTATCTTGTTGACAGCTCACAGATCTTGTACTATTTGATATGATCCATCAGGTTTTCAAACAGGTAAAATGGGAGTGTTAAAGTCATATTGACACTATTTCAACAGTCCTAATTGTAAAAAAAATTCAATTATTTGGCAAATTCTTTCCTTTTCTTCCTTTTTAAAGGGGTATTGTTTAATTTTAACTGGTTATTTCTCTTCCTTAAGTTTAATTTGTATAGGAGGTGCATTTTTTGCCCTCCCTGGTACGTTGGAATCCCACACTCCAGGAAAATCTTAGTTAATTATTTCTTCACTAATTTCCTCTTTAATTTCAATCACTGTTAACATTAAGCTCAACACTTCCACATACTGTTGATCATTTACCTCTAGAGTAATTTCCTCATTTTTAAAGGTAATGGTTGCTTGTAATTGTTCTAATAGATGTCTACCTAAAAGTGATTGCGGTGATTTGGGCATATAGAGAAACCTATGAATACTCCACTGCTTCCCAAGCTTGTATTTTAATGGTTTGCAAAAATATGCCTTTTCAGACTGGCCAGTTGCCCCTTGAACCACAACATAATCTTTTCCCACAGGCACTAAAGCTTTGTTTAAAACTGAATATGTTGCTCCCATGTCAACTAAAAATTTCAGGTCTTTCTCTTCTTTCCCCAGCTTCATTTTTATAACCAGTGGATCCGCTGAAGTGGAATCCTCCGGTCCTCCTCATTCTTCTTTCACCTGTGCGATCACCTCTTTTTCTTCCCGTTCCCTCTTTCCTGTCGGTCACTTTGTCTTCATTCTCGGCACTGATTTTTCTTATAAATTACACACTTATTCTTACCCAAACGGCATGGGCCTTGTCTAGGTGGTCCCTGCCTGCGTCTACCTTTCTCTTGTTCACTCACAACTGCCACCAGTTTTCTTATTCCTTGTTTGTTTGCTTCTTCTCAACTGCTAATTACTCTCTATGTCTCATCTAATAGGGCTTCTAGGTTTTTCCTGTTAGTTCCCCAAAGCTTCTGAAGTTTACGTCTAATGTCTCCCGTAAACTGTCCTAAAAATAAACTAACTGTTACATTCTTACCTCAGATCCAGGATCTAGTGGGGTGTGACAGAGCATTGCGTCTCTCAAACGCTCCAGGAATTCAGATGGAGACTCAGAAGGACCCTGTTTGATTGCATATACGGTTGACCAATTTATAGTTTTGGAAATGGTTCTTTCTACCCCTTTTGCTATCTATTCCTGATAGCTTTCCAGCTTTTCTATTTCTGCTGTTATATTTGGGTTCCACTTTGGTTTTGGAAGTGGGAAATAGTCCTTTACATCTAACTGCTGAGTTCTGTAATAGTCTTCCACTAAATCCCTGCTGTTTTTAAAATCAATTGTTTTTCTGTTTCAATCAGCGCATCTAATAATAGTTGCATATCACTCCAATGTTGTTTTATTATATATTTTAAACGTTTGGCAGTAGCTATTGAGTCGCTCCAGTAATTTTTAGTAACCTTTTCCCATGCTTTTAGGTCAATTGTGGAAAAAAGGTACCTTAACAAACATTCCTTCTCCATCTGGCCCCACTGCCTCCTGTAGGGATTCTTGGAATACCTGCTTTCTAGTATGAGAAGAAATTGGACTACTAGAAAGGGGGTGGGCTGGAGCTGATGTCTCTTCTGAGTCTTTATCCTCCTTCTGTTCCTCAGGGGGAGGCCTAATCAAGTCATCTAGATCTTGTTCCTATGTTAGTGTCTAGTATACTTTATCTTTTCTTGTATATCTCTGACCAATGCTACAAGCTGAGCAGCACCGCTTAAGCTTCCCTTTTTTGCTTTGCGGTCCTTTTCAAGGGCTAGTACCAGGTAATCAGAAGAGGCTCTCATTCCACAATTTCTCTGCCATTCAGGGTAGTTACGAAGGAAGAAAAACATATCTGCATACGAAACCTCGTCCCACTTCCCTTCTTGCCTTAAAAACATCAATTGTAATAAGGTCTTGTACTCTAAAGTTCCAGTAGGTGGCCACTTTATCCTATCTTCCAATCAATACAAAGGCTACCACTGATTGCAATACTTGATAAGATTCTTTTGCTTTCCATGTCCCCAGAACCCACAATGTCCTTCCAGTGTGCCAGGATGCACCCCAGAGGGCTAACTTTAGAAATCTTGCTCTGGCCAGTCCCCATTATCTCATTCTCCTTGCCTGGTCTTGCTTCCATCCAAACTTTCTTTTACAGACTATCAGTCTTCTCCCAGTTTTCCTCTTGTACTCCTCAACTTTCAGATGTTATTTCCGCACATAAACTTTAAAATCTCATGCTCAAAGTCTATTTGGCTAAAATGTTATTCCTTCTTACACCAGGTGCATACACTCTGCCACCTGGCAGAAGAGTAATACCAAGCCCTGCACAAACACTACACTGTATCAGCCCCTAAGTGAGATGTCACCCTCTCAAACCAAAAGCCCTAAAATTGCCACAAAAACAAACTATCCTGCTCCTCTCTCTCTCTTGAAATATTCTGATTTTCTACTTCAGTTTGCTCAGCTAGCACCCCTGCTCGCTCTCCCGCTTGGGAGGGAGCACTGGCAGAGCCCAAATTGGCTCGGCTAGCACCCCTGCTTGCTCTCCCGCTCAGGGGGGAAGGGCCCAAACAGAGCTCGGAGCAGTTTGGCTCTCGACCCCCTCTCCCGCTCGCTCTCCCGCTAAGGGATGCGGAAGTACACAAACAGCCTGAATCGATTCAGCTCGCTCTCCTCCTTGGGGACGTAAGCACAGATAGGGATCACGTAATCAAATGTCTGGACTCAAAATCACAATACACAGACAAAAGACAAGGGTTCACACAAACAAAACCAAGGGTTAACACAAACAAAACCTAGGGTTCACTCAACCTCCCCCCAGAGTTTCTAGTGGCTGCCCTATCACTCAGTGATTCCCTTAATCCCTCTGCCAGGGTGCTCCATCAGTCTGTGGATCCCTCCGCTAATCTCTTTATTGATCAGCGACTTCTTGCAAGCACCAAACTTCACTTACTTAGGGACTATGTTATGCGCTAGACGTCTCTAGTGGCTTATCAACAGCCCTCTGGCCCCGTGTACAACTTAGGGGCTTCTCTAGGATCAATACATACCGTTTGTCCGCAGTGCCAGTGGTTGGTTGTCTGTCCCCACAGTCAGCAAGTCAGGGGATGAGGGTCCCTCCAGGAAATCCCAGGGTGCGCCAAGGGAGTCTGTTCTCCAGTCAGTCCTGCAGGGGCAGAAAAGGTCCCTTTGTAGTCACCAAATGATTTGCGGCAAAAAGATTCCACAGCTAATAAGATTAGTTGAAAAGTAGGTATGTATTTTATTGGCCCCAGGCACAATGTGGGATATTTCCTAAAGGCATGTGCAACTCTAAAGAGTCACTTTTCTCTACTAATTTTCTAAAATGTTACATATGTATTAAGTTGTCTATACATATTTATTACCTAACTCTGCCTAGTCTCGCTTCATATTAAAATGAACTTATCAGTCTTTTGTGCCTGCGCAGTGCCCTCTGGTGGTCGTCGGTGGTCTTCATGATGAAGGAATACAAGTCTTCTTCTCGTTTGAACTTTTCACCCCGTCATCTTGCGCATGCTCTCTGGCTTCTAGGTCACAGTTCAAGCTGCAAGGCTAGCCTTTGTCTTAACAGTCTTTCTTATCATTGCCTCACGCAGTTTCTTGTTGGGGTGCATATCTTTCTCTGGTCCGCCC
>VWZU01002278.1:18974-33591 GCA_013397095.1 Sterrhoptilus dennistouni | reverse complement strand
CCCTTTTTTTTTTTTTTTTTTTGGTAACATATCTTTTGGGAAAGCAACAGGTTAACAGGTAAAGAGTGTCATAACTAACCACATTTATTTAATGAGTATGATGTGTTTGCTATCTGAGAAGAATAAGTAAAACACATTTATTAGAACCCTGGAACACAATAAGCAATACACGACTCCTCTTGTAAAGCAGTATGCATAACTGAAAGTTTCTCTCTCTTCTCAGTTTCTCTACATTTAATTCATCTCTGAATAACCTAAATATGTAAGTTCCATTAACTCTGGAAGATAATAACATCCTGAAAATGAACAGCATTTCATTCCTAAAATGACAGTGAGAACTCAGTATATTGTAAACCAAAACTTTTAGACAAAAAAAAGAGTAAAGTGTTTGAGGTTTTCTTTTGTTTAGCCAGGACACCACATTGGTGCACAGTATATCTGGAATTTGGTACAATCCCTGTAATGGCCTTTCCCAATTTTTTTTTTTCAATTATTATGGCACAAAAAAGCACAACATGGACATTCCTACTTATTCTTGTAAGTGCTGTTGTTTCCAGGAAGAACAACAGGAGAAAAAAACACACCCACAAAATATGTCTGGATGCTCAGGAGCAGAGGGTACACAGGGGATCTTGAATCTCTCCTTCTTAAGTAGGAGAATTGCTGTTATAATAAAGAAGGTCTGAATAATTATCACAAGATTTCAGCCTCTGAACACTGGAGCCTTGACTATTACTGACTCCAACTTGGATGTTGTCCTTTGTAGCTAGTAATAACATTTGATCTGCTTTTCCAGACCTAAAAGAGGGAAAGGAGTGAGCAGAATACTCCATACCACATCATTTCTATACCATGCTTGTAACAACAACAAAAAAAATCATTAAAATAATGCAGTTCCTATTAAATAATTTCTCTGTGCACATGTTCTGTTAACTCATAGGACACCAGTTCCTTACATCCTTCCCAATGGCCCAACCCACATCCACAGATATAATCTATATATAGATATATATAAATTATGTAAATTCACTCAAATTACCAGTCCTACAAACTGAAAGCACAATTGTTTGAAGGACTGGCTATACCTTTTTCCTATAAATTTTCCCTGAGAGACTATGAACACTTAATTAAGTATGTAAGTAAAAAAGCCAGAATAGAACCATGCCTTTCATTCCATGCTCAATCATTAGAGTAATGTAAACATAGTATTATGCTTATTTTGACAGTACCACTTTGGCTATCAAGTTTCACAACGTCTTTCTTCCCCAGAAAAGATGATACAAACTGCAGGAGAGGGGAGTTACTTGCCTAATTCCCTGTAGGGAATTATCTGACTAGGGAAGCTGTGACCAGGGACTAATTAGTATTTAACTTTTGCCACAGACACAAGTGGCAAGGGCTTAAAAGACAAAAAGCCAGAACATATGACCTGTTCTGCAGCAGGCTGCCAACATCAGGAAATGAAGATGTGCTGATTAATGAACCATGAAATAACAGCAAAATCAGACAGCAGATGATGTTTCATTTCTATTATGCATGGTCCCATAAGCACCACAGCTTTTTAAGAAGATCTAATGTCAAAAATATATTCACCATTTCCCGTGGATAGTATCAAGGAGAGCTGCAGAATAACGTTTTCAACAATTAAAGCTTTAGATAGTTAGAATGCAAAGAATGCTCTAAGTACTGTTTCCAGAAGAAAGGAAACATGCCTCTGAGTAAATTCTTTTGGCACCAAAAGAAATACAGGCAAGAGAATCAAAAAGATCCAACGCACTTCTAACAAAAAAGGGTAAGTAACTGTGGATAGATTAGGACAGATTATAGGCACAAATAGACAGACTACTTCTGAGAAACAGCCACAAAGAGGTTAAAGGCCTGTGGGTAAAAATCAAGGACTAGGCCAATAAAGAACATCTTGCAGTTAGGGTCTACTTGAGCCATGTCCAGGAAGGTCTAGAAGAACTAATTTGTATAGAAAGCCAATGCAAGAATTGCCTCTCCCCCTCACTCTCTCTTTCTTTCCTTTTTCCTTCTTTTTCTTTTTCTCCCTTCCTTCCTCCCTCCCTCTCTCTCTCTCTCCTCTTTCACCCTACCCATTATTTCAAATCCAACCCTATGTGCTGACACCAGGAGGTCAGGGACAAACATTCCAATTTCCATGCCAAATGTGTAATTTCCTAACACCATTTTAAGTTTTTGTGGACCTTCTGACTTTTGTTGTTCCTTTTCAACCACAAGCATCTACATACCTGCCTGCTCCCTCCCCTTTCAGGTGCTAAGTAGAAAATAAAACTAGCAAACTTAAAAAAACCAAAACCACAGGCAAACAAAAGAATGTGGAGGGCAGGACCAGAAAAAAATACCTTTGGAATTTAAAAAATATTTTACTTAATTATTACTTGCAACAACACCAAAAGCAACATTTTCTCTGCAAAGACATGATTTTTAAACTGACTGTATTACTTTTCTGTGAATGTTGTACTGTAGACAAATCTCAGCAAAATTCTGAGGGGATGTCCAAAATTGGCTACAAACAATGTATTTGTTTGTAACTGAATACTGAGTATAATGTCAGTTGGTACCATAATTAAATTGGCAGCAAATACCAAGTCAAATCCTTTAATAACAAACTCCTCTTATCAGTACAACTTAAATGTGAAAGCACCCACTGGTTGAGATGAAGTCTGAGAGTTCTGATTTCCTTCAAAGGGCATGAAAAAGTCACTGAAATCAGTGAAGTCTTCAGCAAACTCACAAAACCTCAGCAATTTTCTTTCACATTATTTTTAATTATAAGGAATTGCTTCTCCTAGTTGCATCAGCACATTTACTAAGTACGTTTATTACACTATACATTTTATTAAACTTTTACTCACTATGTTTATTAAAATATACCTATTAAAGATGGTCTACTTAATTCTTCATCTAAAAGAGAAAGGCACTTCCTCGGCACCCAGACTCATCAAAACTGCCACATTTGCTTTCACTAGGCCAAAAATATCTACCTGAACTGGAATAGATGTTTTAGAAAACAAAGATAATCTGAGTAACTCAGCAGCAGTTATACGTTAGTCACACACTGAGTTTTTATCAATAGTTCTGAATTTTCAAAGAGAATAAACATTGTTTTTTACCTACAAGAGTCAGACAGAAAATAGGAACAGCCAAGAAGAAAAGATGGGATGCTGTAAAAAACAACACAGGTCAGTGATTTTATGCCCATTGAGATCAGACACTACAATTATTCAACTATTTCATAATGTTCACTGCTAAAGTGCTCTAACACTCTGCAAAACCCCTTTTTAGGTATGATCTCCTACAGCATCACTTACCATCACATTTTTGAGTTGTCTCATTCTGTTTGTGGCCAACAGGACACTTGCATTTGTACGAACCCACAGAATTAATACAGCTCCCTCCCTGGCAGACTCCAGGGATGGCCTGGCACTCATCAACATCTGCAAACACAAAAGAAGACCCAAATGTCTATTAACGTATGATTAAAAAGCAATTTTCAGTAACTTCCTGTAGCATTTCATTAAGTTCTACTTCCACTTCAAATTGTGGTGGTTTTGTTGGGTTTGTTTGGGGGGTTTTCTGGGTTGTTTTGGGTGGTTTTTTTNTTTTTTTTTTTTTTTGGGGGGGAGGGTTGTTTTTGTTTTGTTTGGTTGTTTTCTGGTTTGTTGTTGTTGTGGGGTTTTTTGGGGGTGGTTTTTTGTTTGCTTTTTTGTTTTTGTTCCCACCTCTGATTTGGTTACACATAAATGACCTCATGTTTCTGTACATTTTTATACAAAAACTACCCAATAGCACATTTGTCCTTGTTGGCTCCCTCAGCACCTGTACGATGAAGTTATCATCCAGGTGTTTCAGGAACCTTCTGGACCTGTTCATTCCAGCTTTGTGGTGCCCCTAGGTAACATCTGGCAAGAATATGGAACTCTTTTTCCAGGTGGATGATCAAAGCCCTCATAAAGCACTGAAATTCCACCTGAGTTTGTGGATTATAAGGCTTCTTCAGTTTTTATTCCCNTTGGGTGGTTTTTTTGTTGTTTTTGGTGGGGTTTTTGGGTGTTTTATTCCTCCTGGTGTTTGTGTTATAGATAAACCTATGGTATTCACCCATCCAGTCACCTGCTTTTTCCATTTAAGCAAGTATAATTTCTCATAGTCCAGGAAGAAGGCAAGCATTTTTTGCAGGCTTAGGGTTTGGGGTTTTTTTTCTAACCCTTGGACTTGGATTTAAGTATATTTGCTGAGAAGTTTGCATTTAGCTCCTGAGTCCATGCTAATTTAGCCATTATACTACCATGTCCAAAATGCAACAATTAGACTGCAAATGAATTAAGGACTTTATCAAAGGCATAGATTTTCTTAATATTTTTTTTCCACTCGTTTTCCCCCCTAAATAACCAGTGCTTGCTGCTTGTTTACCTGGCAAACATTTCATGTCTGAAGTATTTTAAGGAGTGGGGGGCTAGACTGAGTGCTCTCCAGAGATTCCTTTCAACCCTAATGATTCTTGATTATGTGAACAGTGACCTGACTTAGCAACATTTTGAGAGAAGAAGGTTCCAGCATTTATTAATATACAGCCCACCCAGTAGCTCCCTACCAAGTGAAGCATGTGGTGTTTGTCTTCTGACCCTAGGGCCTCAAAATGCATTTATCACACACAGTGTGACTGTGCCTTATGTCACTTATTAACACTCAAATTAAGTTTCCTGTGTCAGCAGATCAGTTGTTAAAAATCCACTGTGTGTCTGACACAGTTCTAGAAGTTGAAGATGTCAGGGAATAGTGAGTTAATGGCAGCAGCAGCAGGCAATAAACACCTCCCAGAAACAGAAAAACTATTACTAGACCTGAGGTGAACTAAATTTTAAGCCCTATTGGTTCCATTAATTTCTTTCAATTATTTTACAAAGGCAAATAAAAATGCTGAGCTTACCTGAAGCCTGAAGAGACAATTCCAGTGATGCAATGCATCACATTAACATATTTAAGTGTACTTATATCATATTTAAGAGTAAAGAAAGAAAGCATATTCAATTTTAATCCTAGCTTAAAGATACATACATGCTAGAAGACTGATGCTTTTTTTTTTTTTGTCAGTATTGCCTTTTGCTGAAAACCCAAGTTTGTTTTAATACTTTATTGGTGTTTTGGGACTAAGAAAAGTCAAGAAGAACAGAAGTATTTCATTAAAAGGGCATATTTTATCAACTGCTTCCTAAATAAGCAAATTGAAATGAAGCCCTCTTCTTTCTGGTTTGTTGGCTTTTTTTTTTTGTTTTGTTTTTTTTTAGTATCTTTGACAGTAAGGCTAAACCACACAGGACATTCAGCATTATTAATTATCCACTTACACTTTTAAACCTCAACCACATTAACACAGGGAACTTCTTACCATAAACAGCAAATTTGATTCATAACTCTGTAGATACTGTTCTATATACAAAAGTTCAGTATGTTACAGATTAAGTAGAATGTTTCCATGTGTTCATAGTCTAATATTTGGTAAGGGAAAAAAGATTTGTGCTTTTGCAGAATTTTCTCTGCAAAATGCCTGTGGGATTTGCACAGCTAACTTAAAACATGCACCTTCCCTTTCTGATCTGTTTCTCAAACAACCTCTGAAAAACCAAAAAGCTCAGGAAAAATAAATCCACTCAGATGTTAGACACAGATTTCAGAGAGCTTTTTATTTACTATGATAGTGACAACAATTATCCAAATTAAAAAATCTCTCTTTAATTCTGTCTGGAATATGTATGGGGAGTTTCTTTGTAACTGATCTGCAATGTGGGAACTAAAAGGTGAATTGGTCATGAATACAATAGAGAACTCCTGGTTCTTCCTCTGCCTCCTAGAAAGCAGAAATACTGCACGCAATTGAAATAATATCACACTATTTTTTTCCCCTGTTTTAATGATTATTTTCACTACAGCAGGATGTGATCCTAGACAACACTGTCAACATTTTCACTAGCTCAGACACATTAATACCAAGCACTAGATTTCAAAAAGAAACCATCACTCTTCATTGAAAGTTGAACCTTCATCTGTCTTCTCTCTCTTGTCCAGTTCACACCAGCGCCTTTAACATTTAGATAGTGTATTCCTACTGCAGAACAGATTTTTTTGGACATAACCATGTCAGCAACAGAGGCAGGAAGAACTTTCCTGTTTTCAAAATCTACCCAGCCATAACCACTCTTCTCTCCTGAGAGCAAAAAAATAACTGTCTGCAGGGGAAGGGTGCAGATGGGAAATGGGACTGCTGAGGAATGGAGGGAGGGACTCAGAGAACATGCCACACAGGATTTCTGCCATTATGCTGCTCCTAAGGCCATATAGCAGTGGCAATAAAGTTCATTCAAGCAGAACACTGAAGTTCCTCCTGCCTGAATTCTTGGAATGAGGGATGTCTGAACAGCTACAATTCCTGTTTTAAGACATGACTGAATAGAAACTTCTGGGGAAAAAAAAAAAAGAAACACAACCAAACAATTTTAATTTTGATTAGTTTTAGTTCTTAGATTTTTTAAAACCTGTTTATGGTAATAATGGAGTTAACAGTATGACTACAATGTTCTGTACAAGAACATTACCCAGGAATCATGATTTAACTCTCAAAAGGTGCTAAAGACCTATTTAAGATTGAATCATGCAAATCCTTTGCAGAGTAGGAGCAACTTCCTACTTAGGAGTTAGACCCTGTCAAATTCAGCTATCTAATACATACTGAAATTATGACCCGTTTTCCAAAAGCAAGGCTTGCAAGGTCTACTGACTTTTAATTGTTCAAACCAACTCCCAAACTTGGCTATCTACTAATGTAAACATTCCCCTCTAACAATCAAACAAACTGACTGAGTCATCCTGGCATTGATACATGGCAAAGGGGTAGTTTAGTTTTACTAAATACCAAAGGGGTTCTTCTATTAAAGTCTCTGTAAATCTGATGTTCTCAACAGAAAGAAAAGCACTGAAAAGCAGGACAGATCCTCTCCTTCTAAAATTCTCAAGGAAAACATTTGGTTTCTTCTGACCTTTCTATTGAGGATGGCAGAGCACCAGAACAAGCTGCACAGGGAGGTCTGGACACACTCCTGTGTCACCTGCTCTGGGTGACTCTGCCCTGGCAGGGGGTTGGACTGGATGATGTCCAGAGGCCCCTTACAACCCCAACCATTCTGAGATTCTGTGATCTCATTTCAACAGTCTCTGCGCCGTAACGTGGAGTTTGGAAGGGCACAAAGTGCCTCATCCAGCCCCTTCCTGCATCAAAGCAGGATGGTAATTCACAACAGAGCAGACACGGTGCTACCAATCTGCTCACACCACAGAGCTCAGGTGAGGAGGAGTTACCAGTACTCAGAGCTTAAATGGAAATGTCTTGATTGCTGGGAGGCAAAGATTCTGTGAAATAAAGAAATTCTGTCTCTCCCTTTTCCCTGAAGAAAGGTCAAGCATTTTTCACCTGTGCCTCGCCATCATCTTGTAATGTTGGATGCTAAGCCCAACTGACATAAACACAATCCAAACTTCCTATTTAGGAATTGTATGTCAAAAATGTAGCAAAAATTATGGCCGTCCAAACTTCCTTCGTTTACCCATCACACAAAGTAGACTACCACATTGTTTCTATGCTCCCCAGTGGAATTTAGCAACACGGCTGAACGGGTAACTTAAAACTATTTGCCACAGGGAATATATCACCAGAAAAAGAAAACACAATTATTGTGGGCATGGGTGCTGAAGAGCACTGCTGATCTCTCACATAATTCAAATGAAGCCCCAGAAGCTACATCAGGGTCAGCCTGGCAGAGCAGTTTCAAGGACCCATTGTATGTGGCCAAGTCATACAATGGAGCTTGCCTTGGAGATTGGAACACAGACCCCTTCTGTAGTGCACTGTTTCTGTTCCTGACACTGTTATGAAAAGAGTGTCTAAAACATATTAATCACTCCAAGATGAATGGCAAAACATAAACTGCTGCATGCAGGCAAAGGCCTAGCTCTGACACAAGGAAAAACAACATCAAATATTTTTCCTTAGTATTGATTAATAATCACTTTTTCCAGGCACTTAAGCTTTGTTCTCCAGATCCAGCAGCAAAAATCTGGAGGCAGCAAAGCCCACTCGGATTCTATCATAAAACACAGACCACACACAGGGACAGCAGTGATGTTTCAAGGGAAAGGTTTTCAAGGTGATTATCAGAGAGGGGAGAGCTGTCACACAGAGTTTCAGTCAGAGCTCACCTTGGCAGGCCCCAGTGCGGATGTTTGGGATGAAGCCACGGCGGCAGGGCTGGGGCTGGGCTGGGCACATCTCACAGGGGTGGCCCCAGGCTCGCCCCACGGTGGCACAGCACAGGGACTTGGTGCACACAATCCCCGTCAGCTGGCCCTGGCACATCTGCTTGTTCACCTGTGTGAAACACGGGCCTGTCCTGTAATCTGGGGGAAAAAAAGGAAAGTTCACTGTAGTATCCAAGGCACTGTACTAGTAGCTATAGAAGGAATTGTTTTTCAATCCAGTAGAGACCTGTATTCAGAAAAGTACATGGAAATTTAAGCTATATCACTGCTTACAGAAGTTGCATGACACCTTCCATTGAAGTTAATGCTTTTCTTGAGGTTATTGTTTAATTTATTTATTTGAAAAAGATAGAACTAAATGAAAGGCAGCTGGACACAAAACTGCTATTGAGCATTGACAATGTATGCAGCAAAACCCACAGTAAGCAAAAGAATTTTACAAGCAAACAAATAGAAGATCAGATTAAGCAAACAAGGACCGGATACTTATTTTCTTGCTCCTAAGAAATAGGTGATTTCAAGGTGATTTATGGGAGGGAACTACAGAGCACAGCAGCCACACATTTTTTTAATTCCACACTGATCAAGATCCATACTACAGTGTCACATCGTCATCATTCTTGCTGAAATGCCTGTTGCAAAACAGTGCTACCCTACAGAGGACTAATTGGCAAACCACCACTTATTTTCAAAAGAAAATCATGAGAATATAACCAGTCCAAGCTGCATGCAGTACATTGAATCAAGCATAGACACTACATGAAAATATATTTATGGTGGAATTCCTGTGAATAGTTAGTTCATTAACACTGAACCTGTATGAAGAGATTTTTTTTTTTATATTATGAGTCAACACAAACTGGGATCTACAATTAACTGAAATTCTCTAGGAATAAGTAAGAAACAGCTTGTTGCTCTAAGCCAGATTTCATATCCCTATGGAAAAATCTTAAAAAGAGTGAGGGGTGAAAAGAAGAAAATGCAAAGCTTTTACTCAGACTCAGTCACATGAAAGAAGGCAGAACAGTAGGGTTATGGCTGCTCCAGCTGCTGTTCCATCCTCTTCTTTTTTTCCTACCAAAACCAGGCTCCAATACCAATATCTGGATAACATGCTGTCTTCCACACGCTTTCATTAGGGTGCAGCTGGTATAATAACCTGTTACAGATTTCCTCAGGAAAGGAGGGTATGATGTATATTTAGACATCCTTGAACTACCCTAACTGAGGCCTAAAATTAGAAAACAACACCTGTTNTTCATTAGGGTGCAGCTGGTATAACAACCAAGATGCAAATGGGACCACCCTTGCTTTCTGTAACTTGATACTTTCACCCTGAAAAAATAAGAGCTTTGACATCTCTGGAAAACAAAAGAATGATCTTCCCAGTGAGACACTATACTAAGCTTCCTGGGCTCTTAAAATGAAAGCTCGAATAGCCATGTGTGTTCTGCTCCCTCTCTTTGGTAAGAGTAACTCAGGTATCAGTCCAGGAAAGACTTCAGCAGTTATTTATACACACTGGTAGTCAATTTCAGCTGGACTTTTCACTTTAAATAAAGTCAACCAAGTATACAAGTACAGAAATGCCTGCTGATAAAAGAATATTAAAAGATCTTAAATATTCAGTAAGGCCTGTGAACTTTAATATTTCTTGATTATCAATACAAAATAGTCTTCAAAGTTATACTCTGACATTCCCCTGTGACCATCAAGCCACAAAAATGGCACATCTAGTAAAATAAATACATTATAAAAGAAAATCCTGTCCTTGCTCCACAAACTCAGACAGAGTTCAGTTCTCCATGGGTGAATGCCCACTATAGGGAAATCAAATAATGACTTACTTCCTATCTTCAGATTCCTAAAATTCACACTCAGCAGGTCTGACAATCACTACATCACAGCTCACTTGGCAATTTCTGCTCAGGAAATAAATAGTTCTGCTGGACAGTACTGTATTTTTACAGCAGCAATTCTCCAAGATACAACTTTTTGTAGGACCACTCTTTGGATACCATGAAGGAACCACAGTAGGAGTAGAAATTCAAACCATCTCCTTCCCTGTTTAATGGCTGGTGACACACAGGAATATCCTGGACAAAGATGTTCTGCATTAAGAAGCCCGGAATTCAACCAGAGGAAATTAAACTTGAAACTCAGACTAGAGTTTTGAATTAGATCTGAGTTCCACTGTCTTCCCATAGGACACAAAATAATTTTGTGTAAACTCTGTCAAAACTAGCAATGAAAAGTTAAATTTAGAAAGTGTGTTCAATAGAAAGACTAGAGAATATAACCAGACACCAAAGCATGCTTGTTCAAGAAAATATGAATGAGTCAGGTACAAGAAAGAGTGATACCAATACACCAATTGCTAATTACATCCTATTAAATAGAAATACATGCTCTGGAAACTATCTATGCATAGGTGTTTATCTATGCCTTAATAAACAGAAAATGCATTAATCTAATCTTCAGATTCTGTAACCAAGCAATGTTTAGCAGCATAAGCCTGCAGCAAGGTATCTTTACAGAAATATGCTTTATAATAATACTAGTACTTTAAAATATTACTGTAACTTAGCATATTATTCATAAAAAGTGCACCCACTTTAAAAATCTTTACTTGTTCAGTTTATCCACCATGAAGCCCAAAGGTAAATATACGATTAATGGCTGCTCTCCTACACTACAAGGGAAATACAAGATTTTAAAATACGAAGTGAAGGCAAGCATGTTTGGGTGAATGCTAAAGTTCAGCTGTTTACACGAAGATCTGTAGTCACAAAGCAAATTTTACATGTGGGAAGCAAATGCAATAAAAATAGATGTTATACTGAAGATACTTTGTAGTTTCAAATGAAACGTGTTGTTTCACACAGCCAGTCAGATTATATTATTATAATGGTTGATCAGACTTTAAAAACTCCCACTTATGAATCAATAATCTTTTCCATATGGGTTTGTTTGTCTTATTCTGAGGTGTTTCTTCATTTGTTCCTCTGCCAGCACTGCTGATGGAATAATTTTGCCAGAAAGAACATATGCTGAACATAAGTTATAAATCATTTGTTACTCTAGAAAGGGTAACTGCTTTGGGGAAAGAAAGTGATCTTCAGCACATGTGTCACACACTTTTGTTTTTTAACTTCAGAAAATTATATTCAATATGCACAGTGACCTGGAGAATGACAACCTTTATCAACAATTCAAACTGATAATATAATCAAATTTAATGAGGAGTACTTTTTTCCTAGCATCAGGGGAAAAAAAAAAATCAAACCATGGACTTCAATATTTAACTATGCTGCAATATTTCTACTCTGACAGAGAAGTGTTTATTTTGTATTCTCAAGTGGGACTACTCAATTACTATTGTTCTTGGGATTTCTTCCATTAATTCCTTTTCAAAATTCCAATTCTACCAGTAAATAAAAAAAGTCTAGTTCACAGGAGCCTGAGACACGGATTTGCAATGTTGAGATTTCTAGTCTTGGTTCAGTATCCATCTATTTTAGTTTTCTTCCTGTTCCTCTGGCCAAACAAATGATTCAGATGAAGGCATAAAAACGTGCTGTACACAGATATGGAACAGTCTGTCTGCCACATGTCCTTTGTGTCTAACACCCACTACTTAAAACCCTGAAACATAATGTTTAATATCCAAAACACCACCTACTGTTACTCAGGACATAACATTAAAATATTTTGGTACACATGTAAGGATCCAGTTTCTAACTGAATTTTGTCACAATTCCTGTCCTTAAAAATTTCACCTCTTCCCAGGTAACATGAAAAAGTCAGGCATGAAGAAAGTCAAAAGGTAACTACACATGTTGGAATGCCCATTGCAAGCTATCCAGAAGATTATTAGAATGTGAGTTTCCTTTGTGGGAAAGCACAGACTGAAATTTTAAATTAAAGCTCCCAACATAAAAATACTGTTCCTGTAAGAAATCCAGCAAGGGTGCAGTGACAGTCTCCTGCACACAGCCTACAAATTGTCACAAATACTACATTTCGTGTTTGTGAGCACTAGGAAGATTTAGCAGGAAGGAAAAGTGAAGTATCTTCCATGATTTTCATTTAAAAAACCCCAAAACACAGAGCCATAACTTAATAAGGAAACAATGCATCTGGAACCAAGCATTTTTGACTAGAAGCTGCTTGGAAGATTGATATTTCTATCACTAAAAACAAAATTCTGAAAATATTTAGGATGTTCATCAGTATGAATCACATCAGGAGTGAGTAAAGGAAGGTGTCTAAGATAGGCCTTCATAGCCCCTGTCAATTAAAGAACAAGACCTAATACTTTATTAATGTGTTTCACTTCCTTAAAAAGCAGATTTGTCTTCCATTTGACTTTTCACAGAGCCTCAATCCCCTAAGGAAGATTTAGGACATATTAAGGAATAGATGAGAAAACAAGTAAGTTCTACTTCCACCACCTCACTTGCAGACTCAAGTAGAGAGAACAGGTTATTAGTATTAATATTATTATTATTATTATCTCAAAAAATCCATTCCATGCAGCAGGATTATTAAATTAACATTTAACATGGGACCTGAAAGCTGGAAAGAAGTAAATGTCAGCATTATCAAGAACTTCACTCTCTTCTAAAAGGAAAGTCAGCACAGTGGGTGAAAGCCCAACAGACTGCACTCTATGTCAAGGAACCTTCAGAGTGGAGACATTTAGTCCATATTGGCAAAGACCTGAGATTAAATTCACTTTGCTGTAATAACTCCAACAAGAAACAAGATGGAGAAACAACTGTCTTTATTTAAAACTCAGATAGGAAGCAAATTTCCCCATAATTTTGGCTAACACTCCAGACATCTGAAATTCTTTTTGGCTGCTAGTTGCAGAACCTGCTTGTTGATTACTGAAGAGGTTTTTCAACTCAATCTCCGAATTTTCCCCTTTGCAACGTGACATCTTAATATTTCGCTAAATGTAAGTGTAGTCCAGCTCCATCTTCCTACAAGGGGAAATTCAATGGTGTTCCATGGCTTCCTACCATGGGACCATCAGGACTCGAAGAGCAAGGCATGCCCAGTTCTCCCACTGATTCTGGATAAATGTTCATTGCCCAGACCTTCCAAAGAAAGGGAGATTAGGGCTTTTCCTAAAAACTTTTTGTGTGAGTATGAAAGGGTTGGCAAAACTCATAACTGCCCTTGGATTCAGAGCACAAATCTGAAATTTATGCATATGTAAATATTATTATTCTGACTCAATTCCAACATCTGCAGACCATAAGTCACAGTAATGCAAAAAGCTAATTCAACATTTTAAAAGTACATACATTTATTAAATAGTATCTAAAATTTATCTTCTTTCAGTATTTTGATCAACTTTATATAAAAATTTGGGAGGGCTTTTCACAGTAAATGCTTAGCTGCCAAGACAGAGTACACAATATGGGACATTTCAAAGGTAACAAGAAGGTATATAAATTGTACTTGATATAAATAAAAAGAATTTTTTTCCAAAGGTGACATCCAAAAAGTTATAGTAAAAAATACTGTTGGCTGGAAATGAACAATGATCTCTTGGAATATGAAAGGGAGTTGGCAATGCTATTAATTTCTCTTGGAAAAAATAATCTCTGGGCAGTACTACTATCTAGTCTGAGGAGCTCTTGTAAACCTGAATAGTAAAATCAAAGCCTCCTTTCCTTTACTTTTTGTGTGTCAAGTCCTTAATTAAATATTTAATAGCAACACATTTATCATTAACATAAACAATGATCACAGAAGTCTTTCAAATATTTAAAATTGCTGCTAACTCAAAGCTGGGACACATCCCCAGCATGTTCTTCAGTCAATACTGGAAGTGATGACATCTATAAAGTTTATTTTCATGTGTAATAGAGAAGAAGAGCGGCTTAGTGGAAAATGGTTTTGAACATTGATATACGTTGAAATACATCATGAAAGTTTGGATGTTTTTATACAACTTCCATTTTCAGTTTGAAATTTTATTATTGACATTTACTGTTCTAGTGGTCCCGTATGACCTTTTCTGATCAGCTCCTGTGATGCAAAACTTCCCATCACACAAACTCCTGTGACTGACTGGGTAACTTAACACACACTTCACAGCAGAAAAGGAAGTGGAGGGCAGCTGTAAATCAAAGAAGAAAAAGCCATAGGTTCAATGCAGGAATCTGTGTGGGCTTAGTAGCTTTTAGCAAGATTCCAGGTTCCACCACTATTTCTGTCACATCCATTCTAAGCACATTGTCATCTTCCTCTGGCTGGAAGAGCAGCA
>VWZU01002278.1:5146-18883 GCA_013397095.1 Sterrhoptilus dennistouni | reverse complement strand
ACACCTAAGTACATGGGGGGGGCGGGGGGGGGGCGGGAAATGGCAAAGTAGCCAACAATATTTCTGAAATAAAATGCAATTTTGTCTAATTGATCTGAACACTAAAGAAAATGCTTCTAATACTTCAGGACACAAAACATTTTGAGAAGTATACACACACACGCTCACACACACACACAAAAAGAAATAGAGAAACATGGAAATACATAGCTTTTGCCATTTATGTAATTCAGCACCTTCCAGAATTCAAGTATTTCTTTAAAATCTTCTTGGAACAAAACGTTTCCACGTGTAACTGAAGTATCATACACTGACTGATAGAAAATTTCAAGCACAGAATAAAAGCTGAGAGAGAAGTATTCCTGAATTTTGGTTCCAGCAAGATGTCCAATTTGGGTGGTCTTGGAGCTCCCTGTAAAAATATATATTTCCTTAGGCTATTATATATACAGCCTGCTGTTATATAAAGATGGCACCTGAGTTGGGACTAATGAAATCCCAACACTTAGCATACAATCTCACACACAATGAAATACTAATCATCACATTGCAGGAAGTTACAGCCTGAATCACCCCTGGGCAAAGTGTACATGGAGACAAAAACGCAAAATAATCTTCTTGGGGTTTTTACAAGATTCAGCAGTTTGTACCAACTACCCTGATAAGATTTTTGCACATCTTTGCTTTACCGTATCTAAAGCAGTGAAGGAACTCCTTCATGCTGCCTGCTGCTCCTTCCTCTCGTGTTTCTCCTTCAAAAATACCTTCCTTACTCATCAAAACTTGGATACTGGAAAACCAGACAGATATACATTAAGCTCTTAATTCTTTTGCATCCCAGGAGTACCTTGCCCAATACCTTACTCTATGAGTGCAAAAATATGTTACTTTTCTTGACCCTAAGAGAGACACTTGAATTGCACTGTCCACAGGCTTTTGGTCCCCTACTCCATGAAGTCAGTGCTACTCAGTTCAACATCAAAGGAATGAATTCCAGAATCAGTGAAGAGGAGGACTTAGATTTTAACATAAGACACCCTTTTAAGAGTATTGATGAACAGTACAGCAATAGGGCACAGTGTACAGGGCACAGTGTAGATTCCCATACTCCACCCTCACCCTCCCACTTTGGAGTTCAGTGTCATTCCCCACAGCAAAAGCCAAGGCTTTCAGAATGCACCCATACTCACAAAATGAGGAGGGAAAATATTTTATAACCAACCCCCGCGTAAATTAAGGAAGCATGGAAAAAGGCAAAAGGCAATCTCAGTAGACCAGAAGCCCTAATAAAACCACAGACATTGAGCTGAATGCAGTCTCGTTAATTATTAACCTAAGCAGAAGAAACAACTGTTTCACACATTACCCTTAGAAAAAAAATTACATACATCTATTTAAACAGCAAGAAATATATCCTCAGATGACTATCTAGGATGCTGTGACAATTTCAGTTCACAATAAGCTAAAAAACCCACCTGCTACGATTTACTAGTGCTCTGCCTGCATAGAGACAGAAACACAGTTCTTGTTCTTGAGACCTGGGTGTGCTCAGCAAAACCAAAAGGCTTTAGAAATTTACCTCTTGGTCTTATACAAGATTTTCAGGGAGACATTATAAAGCTGAGTATCCTTTAACAACCAAAACATAGGAAAGAAGATAACTTATAAGTCCTCTCAATACAGAAATAATTTAATCCTGTTTCTCATATAACAAGATATTAGTCTGAGGTGGAATAAACAAGTTTACTTTTGGCACTCCATGACTTTGTAACCCTGGATGCAATGTGCTCTTGACAGGCTTCAGTAAACTACCCCTGAAAATACCTGGATTAGTCTTTTCCATATACATTATAGCAGCTATAGCTTTCAAGACACTGCATAATTAATGCCTATTGATGCCTTAAGCTTTAGCTTTCATATTTGCAGATTCTCTGCTGCCTAGGGATGTACTTCTGAGCCTCATATTTAGTGCCAGTAAGCTCTCTTCACAGAGTAGGTAGAAAGAACAAATCTTCTTCCTACTGAGAACCAAGAACAACTTTCTGCCCAACAGCAGAAACAACTGTGGACTGAAGAGAGAAAATAAGAAGGATGAGACCTCACAACCTGAAGCTGTAATTGGACAATTAAATCCCATTATGCAAATGGACCAAAACTTATAAAAATGCAAGATCTCATGGCCGGTCAGCCACTCTTGTGACTATTTGTAGTCGACCTTGGGTGCAGCCTTAGTCAGGCCCTGCCCTGCCTAATAATCAATAAATTTCAATAAATACCTACTTTATTCTCTAGCTCTGTCCAGTCTCTGTTTCAGGTCAGCCTTCCAAGGCATCATATGAAGAAAGATATGATGGAAAAGTTAAAGCAGATCCAATTTACAGAATTTTAAGCCTTAACATTTAATTCACTGATTCCCTGTAAGGGAGCTCAAAGTGTAACAGACATAATGAAAAATATCAGGGTGTGAAAAGAACACAGGAGGAGAAAATACAAAAAAGAAACTTACTTCCAAATATCTGCCATCTATCTAACCTTCAACCAGAGTCACACAGAGTTTTGGATTCTTCACACTCATCCTCCTGGCTCAACACTGAGACAGTTTTATGTAAGAAACAACTTTCTTACTACTCAAAACAAGTCTAAGATGAATGACTATACCCTTTGAGAAAAAAGTAAGAAAACCAAAAGTACATCTTCCCATTTCTTATTTTTCAAGAGTGTTTCACAAACAACTGTTCAGGTGTTACTGAATAAAATGTACTTTCCCTCTTCTATTTCTTGTTCCACCACTGCAAGAGTCAAAGAAATATCCAAACTCCTCCTTTCACTCTCTCTCAGATCTAATATGGAACTTCTGTATACTCAGAACATAAACCCAAGGTAAAACAACAATTTCAGACATTCATAATCACTACAGAAATAAACTTCCAAGGTTCCTGAGTTTCCCAAATAATCTCTCAAACCTCCTCTACACATACTTGTAAACTTTAGAGGAAATTTGTCTAATTTATTCTAATACATTTTACAGTCACAAAAACTGAATAAATTGATTCTTTCGCCCTTTTTCCAGCACTTCAAAACTGTTTTGTTTAGCTTATTTCTGGCTTTTCCAATTGTGCCTAGAACACCTATATAAGCAATATCTAACATTCGCACTTGCTGGATTTGACAGAAAGTTTTCCTATTCACATGGATATTTCAGAGGTTTTTGCATTTTCTTTGTTAAAGACACTACCTATGAGCAAGTGTCTCAATTTTTTCTGATCTCTAACTTTCCTAGATATCCTAAAAATACATCAAGATTTATTTTCCTGGATGTCTTACAAACTAATTCTCTTATAAAATTAGTAAGTTTTTTACTCTTCAGAAGAAAATATTTTTTCTTCTGAAGCTCTAACAAAGCCATCATGGCCTTGCTCAGCTTTTATCAACAGCACAGTATTTTCTCTCTCCCCAGGTAATTAAAAAAAAGAAGATAACATTTTAATGCATCTGACAAAGGGCAAAATTTTCACTGAGGAAGGGAAAAGATAAAACTAGACAGAATTTTTCAAAGGTATCATCTTACATCTCCTCTGCAACTTGTTTCTCACTCACTCATGGTTTGGCTTTATTGCTCTGTATTACCAGACCCTTGTTTCACATTTCAGTGAGCAATCTTTAGATGCAGATCATAAGCTAGTCTAAGTCCTACCTAACACAACAAAAACACAGTATTTCATGCTTTCCTAGACTTGTTCCTCCTGTAGGTAAGAGCATAAAAACTACTTTTCAAGTGCAAATTTTAAAAAATAGATACGTGAAGAAAATACATATGTTGGCTGTAAGCATAAGGTGTAACAGTTCTGGTGGCTCACTCTTTCTTTCTTTTCACAGTTTAGGGCAGCAGAGCTACAGAGCTTCCCTATTAGATGATTTAAACCAATGAAATATTCCCTGTGCCTGAGCTGCACTCTGGTGAAAACTCTCAAGCCCTTGGAAGAGGTCATTCAAACCCATATTTTCATTTTACTTTTGTAGACCTATTATAAAGGCATAAAAACTCTGCTTTTAATTCTTATACAATGTACAACAACCCCACTTCTATAACAGTTTGGCACTTGCCTGTCCTATGCTTGAACAACTGAGAAGTTTTGAAGACTTTGAGTGCTTCAAAAGCAGCAAAGCTGCTGCATTGAAGCGTTTTTACCTTTTTCTTTTGGTGGTGTCAAACAAAGAGTCATTCAAATACTGAGGTTTAATTAAAAACTAGAAGAAGGGAGTAAGAGAAAGACATTAACTGGGATCACAATACTTTCTGCATCACTACAGCATGATCAGCATTACCCATGAAATTTTTAAAACTGCTAAATGTTAAATCTTTCTCAGACCTAGAAGGGAGAAATTTTCCAATGCCAGCTAACAATAAGCAAACACATATTCTGTAGGCACCTCACAGGATTTTAGTGCTTTAGGTGGGTATTTGGCTTTGAAAACTTTGTTTTTGGAGATAATGACGGATAGCAAAAGCAGGGAATGCAGTGTCAGAGCCTTGCAACACCACGAGGTAATTGATATCTGAGAGCAGGAAAGCAGCTTCTTGAATCTGCTCTGCTGTAATCAATCAAGGGATGATGTGGGCCAGTATCTACAGGTCAGAACCTGCAGCAGAAAAAGGAGCTTGGTGAGCAGGGACTGCACTTAAATGAGTTATTAATACTTGACAACACCAACAACCCTTCCAAAAAAAAAAAAAAAAAAAAAAAAAAAAAAAAAAAAAAAAAAAAAAAAAAAAAAAACACCACCCAAAAACCCTCCAATATATCTAACAGGTTCTTCCAATACAGATAATTTCATCTATTGCCCCAAATCAGGTACTTACCTCCCAGATAAAGCTTTGCCTCTTACTGCTGCAGGCATTTGCAATTGTTATTGCCCATCTCCAAGGGGAATAGAAGATGCTTTTTTAGTCTAAACTGAAGCTTCTTTTGTTAAAAGAAAAAAGGCCATTGTGGTATTTTGTTTGCAGTCAGCTTTCAACTGAGTGTTGAAAGAGCTGACAAAAATGCTTTCTAACAAAAAATTAAAGAGATAAAAGTAGATAAGAATGTTGAAACCTCCATATTTTAGGAATAGTCATATTCTGTAGTTTTAAACTACTGTTGAATTATTTTTAGCTAAATTTATTAATCAGAACTTAATTTATTTTAGTTAAATTAGACCTTAAGTTGATGATTTAACACTTATATTTCCCTCAGTGACCATGAACATCCCCTGTGAACTGGGCCATGTAGTTTTGAGTGTGATACAGTAAAGTAACTACTTTTTTCTTCACTCAACAGGCCTTGCACAACTCCTTTATGAACATGCTGAAAATAATCCAAGAACACATGCTCCACCTCCCAAAGGCTAAAAATGGACTGAATATGAATTCAACTGATGTTAAGCAGGTCAGTCTTTCATTTACTGTACACTGAAACAAAAAGAAGCAGGAAGACCATAAAAATCCTCTATGCTGGGCCAGGATGATAGCAGCCATTAATAAAGGGAAAAAAAACCCTGAAACAACTCCACAGCAAAATTAAAAAGCTACCTTCCCAAGACTCCCACAAAAAGAGAAGAGCTTGCTGACCAAAAAAACATTTTTGCTTTTAAGCAAAAATGGTACTGCCAGCATCAACAGATAGGAAAAGCTGTGTAAAGTTAAGACTAAACACCTGTCAGAAGAAGCAGTTTCTTAAGGAATTACATTTTCTGTTGCTTCATTTAGACCTGATCTCTGTCACTTAAGCACACACAAACACCTTCAGCAACACTACAGACTAAATATATATATTGTATTTCCTCTATATAATAAAATTGTATTCGAGAAGTATTGACTCCTACACAAATCTGTGTCAGTTTGTTATGCTAGCTTAATTTTAATCATATGCATTAGCCCCAGACAGCTTTACAATCTCTGTGCTTATCAGCTGCTTCACTGTATGTCCACTGCAGTTCTGTATTACTCCTGTACTCTCTTGCCTCAGTTACTGCACACTCACAGCCTCTAAACAAGGATTTTTTTGCTGTGTCGTACTTGTTTCTCTGTGCTGTTGATAAGCTTTTCCACCCACGGCCTAGCTTGAAGAAAAACCTTTTATCTCTTTTTATATTCATAGAATTTTAGTCTCCCAGAATGGTTTGGGTTGGAAGGGACCTTAAAAATCATTTTGCCCCAGCCCCTGCCATGGGCAGGGACACCTTCCACTGTCCCAGGCTGCTCCAAGCCCCACTGTCAAACCTGGCCTTGTACACTGCCAGGGATCCAGGGGCAGCCACAGCTTCCCTGGGCACCCTGTGCCAGGGCCTGCCCACCCTCCCAGGGAACAATTCCTGCCCAAGATCCCATCCAGCCCTGCCCTCTGGCACTGGGAAACTATTCCTCTTTGAGTCCTAACCCTACCTGCCCTTGTAAAAAATCCCCCTCCAGATCCGCTTTAGGCCCCCTTTAGCTACTGGAAAGCTGCTATCCAAATGCTATATTTTCTTATTTTTCCCAGTTTTTTACGTGTCAAAGCTTGATAGCTTTATCTGAAATTCTCTTCCCTCTTCAAAAGAATGCTCTTCCCAAGCTACACATTTCTACTTATTCCAACCCTTTTGCTTCCCATTATGAGACATTTAATACAAAGTAAATGAGAACTGTTCATCCTCCCTCTATATGGGAGGCAAACTTACATCAGTGACAAGATTTGCCTTTCTCACTTCTTCCCGTTATCCTATGATAAAGAAAGAAAAAAACATCCCTGTTTTTCCGCAGATTCATATCTCTAAAGACTGTCAATTTTAAAAAATGCACAGACTGTGAGCAGTGATATGAATATCATTTACAATGTTAAGAAACCAAAGGAATTGGTTATGCTAGGAAAAAAATTGCCCTTATATGTACAACTCAGAATGAGGCCTCTTATTCTGTTGCTTTTTTTCCTGTTCTTCTTACTGGGAAAACTCAACTGCAGAAATTTCAAAATTTTTTTTTCTTTAAAAATGCCGCACAAAAAACTTGGATCTTGTGTGTTTACAAATCAAAGACAATCAGCTGGCCAAAGACAAGATTTGACAGGAAATAAAAAAGGTCAGTGTACATATCAGAAAAAGCAGGAGCTCCCAAACAGGTTTTTCTCTCTTTTTAACCCACCAAAAAGCCTCAAGGTAAATACTCTGACATGCCAGTCATCAGCTACTGCTCAGCCTCCTGTCTCCAGCCCAAAAATTAGTCTGCTCAGAGCCCAGACAGCTGAAAAACCAGCCACATTTTATCATACAGCTTAGGCTGGGAGGCCAAGCTGAAGGAAGAAACCTATATATGTTCTATATTAGGAAGAAAATACCTAATTTTAAAGAACTTAATCTACAGAAACATAAAAAACATGCATTTAAAGCACAATGATGGAAATAAAAATTACAAAACAACGTCTCATAATTTTGATGTGATTTGCAAGGGAAGTTCACATACCCTTAAACTATAAAATTTTACTCAAAGAGTTATGAACTGCTACTAAATTCAGTTTAAAATTAAATAACTGAGACACTTCCTGCCATAAATATTACAGGCAACTACAGCAACCCACAGATAAAGAAATCACTATATCCTGCTATTTACGGGAAAGTGTAAACTATCATATTAAAAACATAAATTACAAATTACTGTTGGAACTAAATACTCATTTAAGGCATCTTTTACAGTACTTTCACATACTCCACCTCATGTAAAGCATAAATAGATACTTTTCATAGTTATTATCAAGATAGACTACAGGAGTCATCTTTCTTTGACTGAATAATAGTAATATACATTAGTAAATTAGTAACTTCTTTATATGAGTAAGAGGAGGTCTATGCAACGCCAAGATTAGGTGTTGCCAATTTTTTTATCAAAATTTTACTTAGCCCTGTCGAAGTTGTAAAAGCATACTATATTAGACTAGATATATTACATAGTTATTATACATGCAGTTATATATGTTAGATATAGGCTATAATTTATTGACAGTGATAGAAGAAAATTTGACTTACTACCTCCAATTTCAAGCAATAAAATGTAAACCTTCAATTGAAATAACTCAATTTTCAAATATAAGGCAAATGAATCCTTGCACAACAGGAGCATTCTATACAAAATTGAAAATCTAAGACTTTCAAGGACATCTGGGAAATATGGATGCCAAAACAGTGTTGTTTAAATTCCTGTATAGGCCTTGAATTCTGCAGCTAAAGATTTCACAATGAATAGTAAGAAAACAAACCTAAATCTTTTCATCATCACGAAAGTTAAGTTGCAACACCTACGTGTAGTAGAATCTTTTAAGCCTTGAAGTTCCAACTATTTAAAGTATAAATATCATTACTAAAAACTCTGAGCCATCATCACAGCTGTAGTCATATGCATTAACATGATCCACAGCCCTGAATGCAGTCAGAGAACAGAATCAAATCTTAACTAGGAGTGATTTCTTTTATCTGGGACAAAAAGCAACCTTACCAAGTCGTCAGGCAATAAATAAAAAGCATGTCTGAATGCAATCAACTAAATTTTAAAAAAAGAAATTATTCCAAATATTGCAATTCTATCATGCCATAGTTCAGCTAGAACTATAATCCATCTTAGATATAGCTCAGACTGCAGAATTTGCAATGTTAAGATCCATCAGGAGTAAGTTCCAGAAGTAAGTTAGTTCCTCTCGAACTATAAATTACCCTAAATTACTATAAATTACCCTAACCTTCTCCAATCCCTTGAAAATCCATTCTAAACAGAGAGACTTGGTAGTCTCTTATTTTAGACAGGTATACATTCTGCACAGAAATATCTCTGAATGGCTATAAAACAGCTCTAAGTATTAACAAATTTTAACAAAATACTACCCATTTCTCAACTAACCAAACTATGTAAGACTTGAGTCCTTGTGCTTGCTTAACAAGCAGCAACTGCAGGAAAGGGGGTAAATAGAAAACAGTATATCAGGTTTTAAGAATGAAAACAAGCTAGAGACAAACAAACTGATCCTTTACATTCCTCTAATGCTCGTGGTACCTAGTAGATAAACCAGCCTGGAATAGCAAATAGAAACTCCTGCTTTTTCAGTGTTTGGGTTTTCAGCTCCTTTACCTCCATGGAAATTATTTCCATTTCACAATTCAATGCTGAAACAAAAGTTAAAAACATAAGAAAGGTGCAAGATATTTCCCCCAATTTATACACAGCTCTGAGCATTTCACAACTGAATGTGAAACAGGGAATTGCACAGGACTCCCTTCAGAAGCCATCTCGGAGATGCATTCTGGAGTGAGAATGAGTTTAGGAACTGATCCCGTACTATGGCAATTGGTTGTTTTTTCAGTCCTTCTCTGACTTACTCCTAAATAACCAGAGCAAATTACTTCCCAAGTTCCTCGTATGAAAGAGGTGTTATACAGAAAAAAATCCTTCAGCTGTCTAGACTTACACAATCCTAACACCACCACCAATTTTGCTAGATTGTTATTTCATGCAGCAAAGAGCAAAAGACAGCTATCTTTTAAATATTACATGACCAAAATACGCAGCCTAAATGACCTGAAATTCCTACCAATCAGGCTTTAGACTTGCCAATTTTTCACGTGTCTGCCAAACTAAAAAAAAAAAAAAAGACACTTTCTAAAATTACAAATAATAAGTGGTTTACAGAGAGTTTACTGGCTGAAAATACACGGCATAAAACATGCACACACAGGATTTTTTGTATACCACTACTCATAGTTTCCTTCCTTAAATTTCTTTTACCTCTCTGGCACTGAGGGCCAGTGAAGCCATAGACACAACGACAGCGATTGGGTCCAACGCATCGTCCTCCATTCTGACAGCCACTCTCACAGACAGCTTCAATTAACAAAACAAACAGACAAAAAGTTCAATAATGCCATGGCAATGATATTTCCAAGATTAACATATGCAACATTTTAAAAATATTCATTTTTCTCCCACTGCTCTAAGTGTTTCTAGGCCTAAATTTAGAGCTGATCTCCGTCCTGCCACCTCCACCAGCAATGGTTGTGCAAACCAATTTCCATTAGTACCTGCAGATGGTAACTGCTACCAGCTGCTCAGCACAGATTAACAGCAGATGTTCAACTTCAGTGTATTTTAATCAGCTGTGCAGCTTTAGTCACTCATAAGAATTATCTAAGAACTTACTATATAAGAACTTATTATCCCTCACTGAACTTAGCTATCTATCAAACCAACTATTGTGAGAGGGGTTTGGGGCATGTTAATTTGTGTTGTCCAGTCACAAGAGGAAAAAACTTTCAAGAAGAGAAAGGAGTCCAAGAGACAGATAATCATCTCTCAGAGTTGATGATGCAGGAAGAAGGAGTGATGTTTAGAGGCAAGGGAGAAGAATTACCCACTTAACTCATCTTTTTAAGTACCTGGAAAAACTGTGTTTCTTAAAAGATCCCAACAAAAAAAATTGTGGTGAGGGAGGAAGCTGGGTGGGGTGAAAGGCTTATAAACCCACAGTACATTTAGATGAAGAAGACATTTCACTCTCATGGGACTTGAGAGTACTCACTCATACTCTTTACCAATGGTCTGAATGAAGAACAAAGTTTCTTGCCAGACCACTGAATTTTCTCAGTCCAAAAGGAAGAAAGTTTTTCAGAGAGGCTCAAAAAACGCCATTAAAAGAGTGCCTTAACTAACTAATTTTAGCTATTTTCTGACTCATTGCCTCAGGTCATTGCTTCAAAATTGTTCAAAATTAGCACATGTTCCAAATCAAAACATTTCAGCTTATAGGACAGTCACAAAATTTTTAAAACTTTATGTTATTAATATTTTGTGATAAATAAAAACTGCAAAAAGTTCTTGTATTTAAAAACTTTAAAATTTTGGTCTCAAAATCATTAGACTGCCTTCCTAAATGTGTCGCCTCAGTTTGGATGTAACATTTTAACACATTTGAGTATCCAGGGCAAAAGAACCTCAGAAACCTAGAGAAAGTAATAATTTCAAACTGAAAAAAGGTACACATGACTCCTGTATCATAGTGGAGGGCATAAAATATACTGCTGGGTGGAAATGTTATAAAACCTTACTTCTCACCAAGAACCACCAAACAGAATTACCTTTTCCTGAGAATGAACACATAAAATGAAGATATTTTGCTGCATTTGTTACATTACTGAATTAATGGACAATGACACTTCAGCAAATTAACTGCATTATATACTACTAAATTTTTCTAAATAGAAATAAAAGCATACTTAACATTTTTAAGACTGTCTAGAAGACACATATTCATGATCTTGCTTGAAATTTTAACTACCTTACACACTGAAACCAATCTCCAGAGTTTGTTCAGCTTTTCTGGATTGCTTCAGGGTCACCACTTGAAAATGAAATAATCTTTTCATTTATTCCCTGGAAATGTGCCTCATCCGAGAGCATTCAGGTGCTAACTCAATATTTTAACAAAAGCAGGAAAGGACCAGCAACCCTTCATATAAAATTTCACCGTGGCTAGGATCACAGTTTAGGATTACAACTATTTGCCAAAATTTAGGGAGTTCTATCCAGTTAAATAAAGCGAGAACAAGACTGTTTTCCAGCATTTTTAAAAAAGAGTAGGGCAAAAAAAATCATCTTCCATAATACTCAGTCCATCCGGTTTTGCATAGCTGCCCTCTGTCTCTATTTCTTTCAGAGTGTTTTATGCAATTAATTTCTCCCCCAATTAATAGTCAGCTGGCCTCAGGATACACTTTGAGTCTTTCTTCATCCCTGCAGCCTTTAGGGACTTTTATTGTTTGCTAAATTGCTACAGCTTGTAAACACAGTGCTGTTATAGCTAAAGCTGGGCAAATAATTGACTTTCTATCTTGTGTGCCAACCCAAAAAAGTACCCAATAGCTTTAACCATGTTTAATCCCTTTTCCCTTAGACTAAGTAGAAAACAGAAAAACGCTTCAACCCAGCAGGAAGACTATTGTTCTGAGGTAGAGAAAACTTTGTTAAAGAGAATGAAAAATTAGTGAACATCTGCTACGAAGAGTGGGATGCACAGTGACACTGCTCCCCAAGGGTTTCCCAAAACTGCTCTGTGAATCCAACCTGTAACCTGAATTTTAGACAATACAAAATCACTTCATGCATGAAATGACTGCCAGCTGAACTCCATGCCCCAAAACAAGCCTTTCTCTCAGGTGTTTCACTGCCCTTCAAGCAAACTGGCTGTGACTTACGCTGCTCACAGTGGGGACCAGAGAAGCCCTTCCGGCACCGGCACTGCCCATCCACGCACGTCCCGCCGTTCCTGCAGCTGATGCTGCACTGCTGTGCTGCAGAGAGACACCCAAAATCAGCCAAAAACACCCAAAGGAATGCAAAACCTTCTACAGTCTTTAAAATGTGATCTAAATTATCTAAATTTGTACCATCTACCCTATTCAACCCAGCAGGGTACTCATGGAGATGTTTTCTCGAGTTTCCCACAACTATTATGTAGCAACTCGGAACTCTTAATTGCATTGGAGACTGTGCACTTGTAATTTCTTACCAAAATGGACTCAATGGAAAGGCAAGTACCACACACATTCATTTGTAAATTTGCTTCTCTCTTTAAGCACATTTTATTTAAATTTGTCACACAGAATAAACAGGCATATGTGGTGTAACAAACTTGATCAAGAACTTGAGGCATTTTTACCTAAGCGTAACTTACGTTTGCACATGCAGCAATGAGAAGTTACTTTTAAGGAAGCTGGCATTTTTGTCATTGAAACTTAAAGAGAATGACTCTCAATGAAATCTCTAACGAAAACACAGTAAGACCTTCCTTATCAGGTCTCGATTCACATGTGGGTGATCTCTGCCCATTGGCACAAGTGCACATGTTGGGACCGGAACAAAATCCATCACCACAGCTATTTCTGCAAATTGCTGAGGAAGGACACAGAAAGAGAGTGACAGCAATTAACAGCAACCTGAGTCTTAAACTTGCAGGAAAAAAAATCAGCACTTGAAAACTCACTCAATTGGGACAGCTATTACACATGCAAAGGTAATTTTAAGTTAAATAAAGCAAACTGAATTTTGGCATAATCAGCATCTCTTGACAAATTTGAAGACAATCAGAATTAAATCAGGCATGTTCAAACACTGACCTGACAATTGAAACCAGGCAATCAACTCTTTCCCCAATTAGAAATAGCAGTCAATTATGCAAGCAATATAAAATCATTAAAAATACATCTTTTAGGCCACAAGACCTGTGAGAAAACATTACTAAGAATTCAAGATTTAAAGGCATATAAACCATGCCAATTTATGCTATGGCCTTCATTCTTATAATGCATTTTAAAGGCATTTTAGGGTGGGGTTTTTTTCTTTTCCTAAGGTTATCCACCCTTTACCCAAAGCAGTTTTGTGAGAAGACAATGTCCAAATGCTGGACTTTGCAGATTTTGTGGTGTTTCCCTAAATACGATTTTCTGTACACAGGTAGCTCCCACACTTTTATTTAAAAACTAACCATAAAAACTCCAGGAAAGCCTGTCCATCCCATACCTGTGTGTCACATACCTGACCTTGCACTATCCCCCTGATGACCCAAAGTCCTGCCTTCCCTTCTCACTCACCATCCCGCACAGCTCCAATGAGTGACAGAACCACAAAAAAAAAAAAAAAAAAAAAAAAAAAAAAAAAAAAAAAAAAAAAAAAAAAAAAAATAAAAA
>VWZU01002266.1:321276-345465 GCA_013397095.1 Sterrhoptilus dennistouni | reverse complement strand
GAGGAAGTCTATGCCCAAAATACGCAGGGCCTCTGGGCCAGTCANCTCCACAGCAGCTATCCCAAAAGCTCATTTGAGTCCTTCAGGGTTTTTATAATAGCCACTCCTGAGGAAGTCTATGCCCAAAATACGCAGGGCCTCTGGGCCAGTCACATGGGGAAGAAATTCTTTAAAGTAAAAATGGAACAAACCTAACTCCTAATAGTTGCCTCATCACTGGCTTGGAGAGAGGCACTGTAAGGTCTATCAGAGATTTAAACGTGATCTACCTGGGCAGGTCAGCTGACCAAATGGAAGGAATGATTAGTGAGTGTGTGCCTGAGCCCACTCCTACTAAGCCAAGTGGGGAGCCTCAGCACTGCACTCCCTGCTGCAACCAGTGAAGGGAAGCCTTTCCAGCTCAGCTCCTGAAACTGTAAGACAGTGCCTCTAAGTCCAGAGAGTGAAACACTTCTGTACTTGTGGAAATCATTATCCACAGGGAGAGCAAGCTGCCCACCATGTGACAGAGTCCTGTCTGTGCTGTGTCACATGAGCAAGGGCAATAGTACATTCTCCAAGTCTGGCCCTTGCTTACAGATTCTCTAGTCCCAGGGGTGCATTGAATGCCATTATGCCAGTAAGGGTCCTGTAAGTGAAAAGAAAAATTCAATTTCTCCTTTGCCTTGCTCTGCTGGCCTCCTCTTCCTGCTGCTCAGTAATGCAGTAGGACACTTTTTGGAGGCCAGGTGCTCCTTGGCAGCCAGTGACATGATTTACATTTCTATGGTACATTTCACACTAATCGATACCAAAGGACGTTTCAAAAGGTCTTTCACAGAGAAAGTCTTATACCTGAGTTATGATAAAACACTGCAGCAGGTAAGTATTGCACAGTAATCTTATGACAAGCAGCAGAGATGAGTATTAAATAGCTACATAGGGAATTCTGGAAGAATGAGTACAGTTTCTTACAATGGCTCTGGCCAGTACATCAGAACCAATATCGTCCCAATTCTTACAAAGGGTGGCACATAGGTCTGAGTAGCTACAAGATTTTCTGTCTCAGAAGATAATATGTCCTGAGACAAAAATCATACAGAGAAACTGGAATTAGTAATAAATCCAAAATAAATGAGGTCCACTTACTGGGTCAATCCTCACCACAACCTATCATAAGCCTGTCTTCCCTTCAACACACTCTCATCAGGCTTGTAATGACTTGTGGTGAGATCCCAACCCAGCTCAAAGCAACATGTCCAGAAGTAGAAGGATTATCCCTCTGCCAAAGTACACTGACAAGATGTCCCTGGAGTGGATGAAGGAGGGCTGGATGAAGGGGGAGCAATTTACAGCAGCTGAGAATATGTCACATAAGTCAATCAGACTTAAAAGAAATGTGATGGCAAGGGTCCCAAATATTTTCAAAACACTGCTGTCAGAACAAATCTCAGTGTACAAAACCCTTCTTTGAGAAATTGTCAGAGACCCAGATGGGCTACTGGCTTATTCTGTCCTTCCTGGAACACTATGCATTGTGCTCCTTCTCGTTTATTATTATTCCTATACTGTAAACCCCCACTGTGAGGAGGCTCTGCTGTGACATCATCCCCAACACTGAGTTTAAGATTGGCTAAGTATTTTGCTGAGCTTTCTTTCCCTCCCTGCCTTGGTAGATAAAACTTTAGCTTTAAACTTTTGTTTTTAATTATGTCTGTGAAATGAGGAGTTTAAAAACAGATGGAAAAAGAACCTGTAAAAGGCAATTAATAAAATGCACCAGCAGTCCCAAAACTGTTCAGAACACTTCATTCAGCAATGCATTGAGATGGAACCTCAGCAAAGCTGCTAAATAACATGTGACAAAGCAAAACCCAGGAAAAAGCAAAATATTAGCTTATGCTTTTTAGCATCTTTTATCCAAAGTGCTTTGTGGCCATATATGCATATTATATAGGAATCATTTATCTAACTGAAATACAGCTGGCTTCACTTTAGAACTAAGTTGTATAAATGCAGACAATAAAACTGTATGGGAACGTTAAAGAGAGGAAAATGAAAAGCAGCTGTTCTAGTTGGATTACAGAACAAATGCCAAGTCAGCAGAATGCCACTCTTGCTAGGTGAAATTTAGAGGAACATTAAGGATTGCATTGAGGATTCAAAGTCATGGGGAAGATATCGTGGCATCACTAAAAACCCAGCCTTTGAGTTTACTTCTAAATGAAAATATAGTACCTCTGGCAGCAATATGTCTCTACTAGTATTAGAGAGGGCCCAGATGATATCCAGTGAGTGATCAACATTCACTTCTGAACCATCTGCATTTCCTCAAAAGTCTTCTCAAAGCTTAGCATCAATCACTGCAGCCTGGTGAAGATTAATATTTCTCAAGAGCCAGTATTAGCATAGCCCAAGCACAAAACTGCTTCTAACACTTCTGTTGGGCCAGAAGCACTGAGTAGAGTTTCAGAGGCCAGTCAGGTTACAGGATGTGGTTGCTTTTACTCTAAATACATGGTTAATAGCATGATGGGAATGAAGTCCCTCATATGCCAGTGTGATTGTGTGGAGAAGGTGGGACTACATTTCCAGCTGTGTATCACATTGGGTAGTTAAGGTGCATGACCCTCTATAGCTTCTGGAGCTTGGAGATCTGCACAAAGGTTGCTGACAGGCCACCATATTCATCCAAAACTACAACTGTAATTTGTGTTATTCATATAGAAACTTTCTGTTGCATTCTCCATCACAAAATGCATGTTATAGGCTCTGAGGTGGCTCTTCATTGTCCTCACTGCCTTCAAGTACACAGATCCCAAATATTTGCATCATTACAAACTTCACATATTCAAATGACCAGGATTTTATTCAGAAACCTTTGATGATGAATGTATAGAGGGACTCAGCTCTGCTGAAAAGCCCTAGTTCTGTTTATTCGCCATTTCAAGCCTCAAAGTTCATTGAGGTACAAGTGGTTCCCATGTAGAAGTTTTAATTTGCAAATAAAGGCTTAAAACATTAGTGTAACATCACCTGTGATACAGTAGAACCTAAATCTATTTCACAGAGCAAGGGTAATAGCTCTGCATTGGGAATTCCCTTTATCTTACAATACACTGCACTTCTAATGGCCTATCACAGCACTGGAGCCAGAACTCCTCTTATAGATAGCCCCTTGCATCTTTACACTTTCAGCAGGCTCAGAAGATTGTAGAAACATAAGACACTAGAAACACAAAGTATTATTCATCCTTTCTCCCAACCAGAGGTTCCCTAGGCAAGCCACTTTGCATACTCTTTTCCCTCAGAATGTTGCATACCTAGTGGCAAGAAGTAAATGGGATACCTGGCTGGTGTTCCATCATGACACTCCTGTCTGTTGAGGAACTGGCACAAAGTGAGGTGCAGGGTCTGCTGAAGCAATATCACTTTCTGCCACCTTCATCTCTGTCCTTGCCTCCTCCAGCCTCACAGCACAATTACAGGACAGCTGCAGGTATATTTGCCCTCTTTCTTTTACACAGTCTGTTTTTCTTCCTCATTTGCAGATAAATCAATCAGGTGACCGTTTTCTGTGGTTAAAACTATATCCCTGTTGGAGTCCAGGGCATCCCTCTGGGTGCCCTGGGAAGTCACAGACCTCGGTAGAGAGGCCTGGGACCCAAAAAAGAGGGTCTGGGGTCTGTGCAGGGGGGTTTGCCTGGCACAGAGCCCAGGAAGACACAGTCTTTGATTTTGGTCCATGTGAAAAACATCTAACAGAGAGAAGAATTGCAAGTCACAAACGTGTTACTGAGAGTAGTGTAGTTATCACTGTGTAGAAGATTTTGTAGTTTTGGGTTTTTAGAATGTAGATGCAAAGGGACAAGATGGTGGGTTTAGGGTGGTGCCCTGCGTTCTTCTTCTTCTCCCTTGGCATCCATCTTCTGCAGTGACGTGGGCACAAAGTAGTTTCAGTGGATTGGGTCAAAGTAGAAATGACCCTTCCAGCATAGGTGATAGACATTGGCACAGAATTGTAAATAATGGGTTCGTAGTTATCTGTATAAGAGGTAGCGACCTCCCATCACACAGGGGAGTCACCTCGTGTCCAGGCTGCTGTGAACATCTTGGCTGGACACAGAGAATTGTAAGATAAGAACTAATAAACAATGCGAGAAACCAAGAAAACCAAGACCTTGAGACTCCTCATCATTCTCGCACCGCAACGAGCTCACCACAGAACACAGCGACACAGAGTCAGACAGCAGACCCTAAATCCTTCAGAGGTCAAGAGGGAAAAACACTCCCTCAGACCCACACGAACCACCAGCCTTTGGAATCTCGGGTGAGAAAAACCAGATTAAACCCGAGATATCCCCAGACATTTTAAACCTGTAGCCAAAGTCAATTTGACTAGTCTGAATTCACCTGTGAAGAATAAATAGGAACATGGAAAGGTGCTGTAATAAAAGCTATTGCAACCAAAGAGTGGAAATCTCCTGCTATGTCTTGAGAGACTTAATCTGGAAAAAGAGAGCCCTTCCAATTCAAGGAAGAACAACCGCTGTGTGACTCTTTCACCTCCAAGTTCTCTTATAATTTCTCATTTCCATGTTGGTTTTCTTGTTCCTAAAAGCCATCCCTTTCCAAGCTATTTACTATGGCACACCATAGTAAATAGAAAATACAGAAAATACCTCCTTGACCAGGGAGCTTACTGGGACAGACACAACTCAGTCAGTACCAACTGATAAGGAATAATTCAATACAGTCTATTTTGCACTTTCTGGCCCTGGGACACTAATCCAGAGGCTAATAAAGCAGTAATCCCTTGCTGATCCACAGGCTCTGTTTCCCACATCATTACTCCAGGTTATATCTGTCTCACCACCCTAAATCTTCATTCCCTCCCTTTTTCCCCACCTAGCACTGTCCTCACTAGTGTGACATCATTACAGCCACCTTTCAGGACCCACAAACGGAGCCACTGATACTCAATTATTTCAGCTTTCCCTCCTGAATTTCTTCTATCTCAAAGCACAAACTATTTAGTTTGCTTTTTGAGCTGGTGGAGTTTAGCTTGTCTCTGAAATACCCCTGGCACCCCAGCATGGAAGTTGCTCTGGTTCCCATTCCAGGGAGCTGCTGAGAGACAGTTAAAAAAAAAAAAAAAAAGGTTCCACCTTCAAAAAGGGTTCCCCATGCTTTTCCAGGCACCTCAACGTGTCCCTGAAGGGGAGGTGTACAAATTATCCAACCTGAGGTTGCAAACTTGTAACCTCCATTTACACAGTCAGCTGCTCACTCATTTGTAACAGGAAGATCAGAGCTTTGTCATGGATCAGCCAACCTCCAGTTCAGTTCATCTTCCTGCAAACATCTCTGGCAAGCACAAGGAAGGTAGGAGGAAGGGAAGAAGCCGTGCAGCTCCCTGGCAAAGCATGGCTCTACTATTTCAGGTCAAGCCTTTCACACAGTTTGGTCTTCCTGTGACCACTGCCTGATGCTACAGAGAAGGACATAAAAGCGTCAATCTCCTGTGTTCATCTTATCAGACGTTAAGTAAATGGGAATTGCCCAAGGACCTGGAGCATAGAGTTTAGCATAATATCAGTAAATATTACATATTCTGAAATATCTGGATTTTCTCAGTCAGCTCTCACACATCCAGCACAAATGGATCTTGCAGAGATCTTTCTTTCAGTGATGTGCTGGAACAAGGGAGTTAGTTTTAGAGCATGCTTTTACTTAGCAATGATCTAGAGCTTGGTTCCAAGCTTGCCACCTTTTAACTTAATCACAGGTCCTTTGAATAAGGTGCTGTATTTTAAGGCATGCCAAAGAGGCTGATATAGGGAGAGCTGAAGTGCTCTTTTGGAAAAGCTCACTACTAGAATTTATCCTGAGACATAAGAGCCAAAGAACAAAGACAATGGGAGCTTTAAAAGGATACAGGAAATGAGATACCAAATGCTTCCAACATCCATGAATGTGTAAGCACAAATTATTTGCTTTCAGCAGGAGTCTCAGGGTGTTGAACACTTTTACTAGCAGTGAGTACAAGGGTTACAGGGTACATTACGACATTACGAGGTAGGCTGTTCTGAACTCTCTCCCTTGATTTTGGGGTTAAGAAAGGCTTTCCATCTTTCACATGGATTTAACTTTACTCCAATTTTTAAAAACAAAGCAGGACTCAAAGTGATCAGCATGCTTCAAATCACAAACAAATTCATGAGCAACAAGAGTTGCCGTCATTTGTAAACTGCTATTTAAAGAGGACCAAAGCTGACTGCAGTCCTCATTTTCCATCTGTCCCTCCTGCACCCCTTTCTTCTTCCCATCTCTCCACATGATAAGAAAAAAGGATGCACTAAAGCGTGCATAAAAATCAACAGGTTAAGATGTTTCAGCCACTTCTTTCCTGCCGACTAAGAAGGAATAGAAATGCAAAAGCAAGTACACAAGTTATCAGCCTGTTCTTCCTGCCAACTCACTGCAGCTCTCAAACAACACATATCCCCCATCATCCCATGAGGGTAAGGAGACACCATATCCTTGCTGGCCCAGAACTGAACCTAGGAAGAAACTTGATGACCTGGGACAACCTGGGAGTACAGGCATCTAATGCAAAAGGATATCAGAACATCTCATGGCTCTTGAAATAAACAGAATAAAATGCCAAAACACCCCCAGGCCCCAAGTTATCACCTCTTTGATATTTTTTGTGGCTGCTAACCTGCCTGGAAACACTGCAGTTACAAAGCAGGTGGGTGATTCATCAGCCAGCTGCATCCTCCCATGTGCCACTATTTGTCCTGCAACAAGGAGAATTTGCTAGTTCTTTCATCTCTCTGACAAGCACATAGAACCCTCACAGCTCCATCCACAGCTCCTGGCTACCTGTTGGCCCTCAATGTGATCTGCCCGCATTTAATGGCACTCATGTGAACTGAACACAAGGACTGTGACAAAGTCATGCTGCTGCATTGATGTCTGAAGATGTTAAAGTCAGGCAACCTCTTCTGACCTCATTGCCCACTCCTCCCTCCAAGAGACCAAACTTGTGATGGCTACGCAATCCTTCCCCATGAACACCTTGCATCAGTCCAACTGATAATAGCTGGTTACCAACTGGTAACAGCTTCTGTCCTTAAGCACTTGACTCATTCATTTGGGATTACAGGCACAGCATATGTTTGCTGTATCCCTGTAAGCACACAGACATGGCAGGGGGCTGGAGAGAGGGGAATGGAGAGTTGACTAGGCTGTCCTCCTGAAAGGACAATAACAATTCAGGATTCATCCACTGAAGCTGCTCCCTTTTAAATGTTTATTTGGAATATTTACAGAAGAAGAAGAGGAGAAAGCATGAATTTACCTGTTGGAATTTTTTTTCATCAAGTTTTCTTCCAGAGAAGAGGCCAGTCTCACAGCACCCAGGCTGTCTCTAGCTCTCTGTTTCTACCCAGCTGGCTAAGGCACTGCAAGCTTGTCTGCACATTTCACCCACCTCAATACTGCCCTGCAGAAGGCTAAGGGAAGAGGCACAAAAGTGAGGCTGATGAAGACACTGCTTAATACTGTATTGATTTTTCTGACCTGGCACTGACAGATCTAAACTGAAGCCCAAAGCTGTTAGACCACTACCAAATCTCAGCCCAGTGTTGATGACTTGTTATACTGCTGACCTGGGCTGGACCTACAGCACAATAAGCCTGAGAGGCCTCCTCTCAAAGGACTTACCATCTGACGCTTCCCTACTAGAAGGCAACCTCATACATTAATCAGATACTCCAGAGGTCATGCAATAAATCTGCCTTTCCTGGGCATTCACCTTCACCTCTGACACTGGCTGCAAGAGAATCATGGCTTGGCAAGCTTCATCTCATAGCTGAGATCACAGAACCAATTAGGCTGGAAAAGACCTCTAAGATCATCAAGTTCAACAGTTAACATAGCACTGCCAAGTGCACCACTAAAACATGTCCTCAGGTGGCACATCTTCATGTCTCTTAAATACCTCCAGGGATGGTGACTCAACGACTTTCCTGGGCAGCCTGTTCCAGTGCTTCACAATCCTTTTGGTGAAGAAATTTTTCCTAATTTCATATCTACCCCTTCCCTGGCACACTTGAGGCCATTTCCTCTTATCACTTGGGAGATCAACCCCCATCTCGTTATGACCTCCTTTCAGGTAGTTGTAGAAAGCAACAAGATCTCTCGTGAGCCTCCTTTTCTCCAGCCTGCTCAGATCCCACTCTAGTGCTTTCTTCCCTCAAGCAGATCAACACTTCCACCCAGCTTGGTGTAGTCTGCAATCTGACTGAGGGGAGCAATCCCCTTTTCCACATCACTGGCAAAGATTTTAAACAGACTGGCCCCAGTATTGAGCCTTGTGGAACACCACTGGTGAGTGGCCACCAGTTGGATGCAACTCCATTCACCAGCATGCTTTGGGGTTGGTCATCCAGCAAGTTTTTTACCCAGCAAAGTGAACACCCACCCAAGGCACAAGCAGCAGTTATTTGGTTTCTTGACCTTCTCCTTGATTCTGACCCATAAACACCCAACTCTATTGTCACAATCATTAAAGTAGTTTAAATCTCTTTCCACAAATCTGATTAACTCTAGTGCAAAGATCCTTTCCCCCTTTTGAATCAGGTGTACTCTATCTGTCATCAGCAGGCCTGATGTTATGTAAATTGATCCATGATCAAAATCCAAAAATTCAGCCAGTGACAGCAGGCTTGTATTGATCAGCTGGCTTTTCCCATTTCTTCCCTCATCATTCGTTGCAACTGGAAGGATAGATAAGAATGTTATTTGTGCTCCTGATCCCTTAACCAGTCATCCCAAGGCTTCAAAGTCTCTCTTGACTGCTCTTCAGTTTGTAACTTGATCACTGCCTACCTGAAAAATCAATAAGGGAAGAAAATACAAGGGCCATATCAGGGTAGGGAGCTTTGTCTTCACATCATTAACCCAGGCCTCAGACATCCCTAGGAAATGTGTCGAATCTGTATATGGGTCCTTCTATTATTTTGTGCCCTCAGAAGGGAGTGTTCTATGAGAATGATCAACCCTTTCATGGAGAAGCAGTTTTGATGCAGGGTAGAGGCTAATTTAACCTCACTGACACCTCCAAACTAGGTGAACCATCATCCCTCATTATTGCTTGGCTCCACTTGCTGAGCCTTGTACCTATTGTGCAAGGGCATCTTGAGATACAGCACAGCTGAAGCGGGACTTAGCCAGGACGGACTCCCAAGAGAATCCTGTTTACCTTACCTCAGGAAGAGGAGTGAAAAATGTGAGAGAGCTTGTTTTGCTCCTTCTTGTTTGTCTGAGCTCCACATCCCTCTATTCTTCCTTGTTTCTCCAGGCTGTGCACACAGAATCACATTCCTGATCTCCAGCTACATTTACTGTCACTTTACAGCAGTCCTCAAGGGGAAAGCTGAGCACCTGCTCTGCTGAGCCCTGTGCTTTGGAGCAAATGCAAGCTAGTTTACTTTGCTAAGCAGTCCCACAGGTTTGTTCTGCCCTTAGCCCCATGATGTTTGCGGTTTGGAAGGAAGACAGACTCTGCTGGAGGAGCAGGGGTATCAGCTCCTCCCCAGTTTTTGAGCTAGAAAAGTGCTAGCCCCAAGGATATCTAGGATATCTTCCCCATGAGAGGGTGGCAACAACTCTCCAACAGGCTAAAGTACAGACCCTTCAATACAGACCCACCCTTACCTTAAGGCTGACAAGAACTCCCCCTGCTCTCTAATCACCAAAAAGCATTGTCCATGGGGTTTTTCCACTTTCTTCCCCTGCTGTGGAGCCCTCTGTAAGCATTTTGTGCAGGCACTGATGGATGCTGATTGTTGTGGATGAGAGGGTGACTGCACATGAAGAGAACCCCAGCAAAGTTCAGTGGTTTGGAAGAGTTTTTCTGAAGGGGACAGACTAGTAGAAGTACAGGATTGTCCCCATCAGACAGCTCAATTTTCCTTACCCCTGTCCAAGAGAGTGAGAGAGCACTGTCTGCCTGCATTAAGGTGTTTACACTGTTGATAATTTGCAAACAGGCAGAGTTAACTTGGGGAAAAATGCAAAACATGGCAGGGCAGGAGAGGAGAGACTCTTTTAAAACATTTTTGTTTTTTGTTAAACAAAGTTATGAGACAACTGGGGAAAATTTATACCTAATTAAAAGTTTAGCAAGTCAGATAGTCAAAGCTACAGAAACCAGTTGGTGGGAGCCTGAGACTTACTAGCCCTTAATATGCTAGTCCATAATGTTCCGAGAGAAGAACGTGACCCAGAGCTGCACAGAGTGTCTAAGACACTCTTTCTGGGAGGATCAGGTGAAAAGTTTTCAAGTTGTTGATGATAGCATTTCCTTTTTTGAGGAAAAAAAAGACAAAAGGAAGCTGCCCAGCTATTTTGAAATAGACAATTGCAAGAAAAAAAAGCTGCCTAAATCAGTCTTGCAATCACCAAGGCTGGTCAGCCTGAGTTTCCATGGTAAGCATTCCATTCCAGGAGCTTAAAGCAAATGGTGATGGCAGTTTCAATAGAGGGGTGCAGAGAAAGACAGAGAGCAGGCAGGACACCAGAAAAGCATTTCCCACACATACAGGGCAAAGAGACACAGAAGTTTGGGCAGCTGTGCTCAGAGAAATGAGTTGCTTGTCAACAAAGAAAGCTGCACCAAGGACAGGCTCTCCTCCACTATCAATTACTTATTGAAAGAACCCCTTGCACTCCTGAGCCTGTTGTTCGAGTCTGGAGGTGGCACTGGCTCTGGCAGGGTTTGGGGAATGCTGTGTCTCGTGCAGCAAGCACTACAACTCCAACAGAAGGGCTGGTAATGTAACTCAGCTGAAGGGAGACAAAGCTGCCACTCATAGAACCAAAGAGTCACTTAGGTTGGAAAAGACCTTTAAGATCATTGAGGTCAGCTGTTAACCCAGCACTGCCAAATTCACCACAGCTACACATATTTAAAATCTGCTCAGTACCTCCAGCCCCAAGCCCAGGGTACTCAAGATCACAAATGCAGCTCAACAAATACAGAAGGGTTTAACTCTGGCCCCCAGTACCCCCAGATTCCACTCTAAACCCCTCCAAGGCCAGAAGCAAAGATGTACACAAAGGATCAGCTCCCCCACCCCACTGAAACAGTCCTAGCACAGCAGTCCCATGGCCTGGTTATGCACATACACTGCTGGAAAGAAAAAAAAACAACCCCATTTGCCCCGCTGCTTAAGCACCCATCCCCAAATTATTGAGAAATGACCATCACTTGTGCAATAGAGCTTTTCAGTGCCAGCAATAGCAGGAGGCAGACACAGCACAGGGGACGGAGATTGCCACCTCCACAGCAAAGGCAGACACACAAACTTACCTTTCACTCCTTCCTTTACTAACTGTCTTATCACCATAGCAACTGTAATCCTTGGTCATGCAGCTAGGAAAAAAGAATAAATATAGCACAAATGAAGATATACACTATCACCAAACACAGCCTGAGTGGTAGAATCTAATTTTCATTAGAGGCATAACAGTGGTTTTGCATAATTATACATATATTAATGCCCAACATGCTCATTTCAGTGGGAATTCATTAATTCAGTTCTAAATAAAAAGGATTGCTCATTGGAGGGTAATTTCTTTTTTTTATTATTTTAAAGCAGAAAATATTTCTAAAAGCTCAAATCATACTTTCACAGCTTTCTCTTAATCCTGAGATTAACAGAAAAAGGAAAACACGAAGATTAAGTCAGCTCTGAAGTAAAAACATGGGAAAACACATAACTGCAAACTTTGCTGATTTTGAAATGTGAGGAGTGAGAACAAGCAATAAAGAAATTTGGCCAGATGCTGTGCTGTCCCTGGAATTAAGTCCCAAAGGAAAGCATCTCACAGCCTTTGGTGCTTGCGGTGAAAGCAATACAACAGCATCATACTGAGAAGAACACACCACTGCAAGCAACTGAACACAGGTTTGGCTGGCACCAGAATTTACTACACAGCTTGAGGTCAGCATTTACAAAAGAAGGCTTATTTACTCTGGCACAGATACAAGATAGAAGCACCAAAGGCAAGCCCACTGTAAAGCAGAGAAATCCTTCCTCTGCATCTTTTCTTCTTTAATTTGTTCCTCAGGTTCCTTTATTATCTACTAAATGTAAACACCCTGAGGCTGGTACCTTAATATCTCTCTTTATGACTGTTTCCAGGTGGGCCTCATATGAGTGATGGGGAGCCCTTGGTGCGGGTCAGACCCTCCCCCCCCCACTTTCCTGTGTGTGAGGCAGTGCCTGGGGGCTGGTTATTGTCAGTTCAGGTGACAGGTGCCTGGATATGTGGGTGCTCTGGGACTTCACAGTGAGCTTTTTTATTGCAAGCATGCATTTGGCTCTAAAGATGCTCCCAAAGTCCTGACCTGGTGCATGCTGGACTAAATAATAAAATAAAAGCAGTATCCTAAGGAGATGTCTCTTCTCTAACTTCATCAATATCCTAGCCAGAGAGGCAAGGGGGGATCTACTATTTGGTTTTGTCTCCACAGAGGCTTATTTAATTCCTGACTTACTGAAAAGGCAAGGAGAACTAGGACAAGGGAAGAGGAGGGCTGGGCTTGAGGAAAGGGTTTGGAGGAAGGAAAAAGTGGGAGGTGCAGAATAAATGGAAAGACAGAAGAAGAGACAGAGAGAGGTCTGTCTTAAACAGCAACAGAAATCTCTCAAAGCTGTCAGTCTCTAGTTCCTCTCCTCCTTGTGTTCTCATTAGTACACAGTTAAAATCTCAGCCACTGTGAGGGAAAAATCTCCCTTCTCACCCAAGTTTCTGCAGGAGGGAGAGGTAGCTCACTGCCTATCTGTCCAAGCCTGTGTCTGCCCTGGCCAGGGTCTTGCTGGTCCTTTCCTCTGCAGTAAGGGAGCCCTCCCTGACATGAATTTTGGGATGTGCAGCATGTCCAAATGTGGCCCCTTCACTCCCCACTGCAAGGATCTACATCTACTAGCAGCTTACTTCAGACGCTGCTGGTCAAAACCAGATTTTTTTTCTTTTAAACAATGAACATACACCTCTGGCACACTTGTGCCTACTGTGTCTGTCCTCCCTTCCTGAGTGCCAGCCTAGACAGAAAAGGAGCTTTTTAGAGAGGTCAGATGGGGCCTGACAGAGGGTTCTGCTGGGCATGGGCTGTGAGCTCAGTAGAGGAAAAAAGCCACCTTCTCTCTGTACAGCTGTGCTGTAGGTGTGTGGGGGCTGTTTGCCCAGGATTGCCACTGACTACAAAGGCTACTCAGCCTCTGACCAGAGAGCAGTGGCAATGGCAGCGTTAAAACCTCCAGAAAAACAGGGTAATTGTTCAAATGTCTGTGATAAAGTTTACCTGTGGGAGCATGACAGGCATTGAGATATGCTGGCTAATCCAAAGAAAAGATTCAAAATCTTCTCTGAACTGGTGAAGAGAACAAAACCAGCCACTCCTCTGATTTTTGTGTTACCTGCAATTGTCACCTCTGGCTGCCAAAAATCGTAGGTAGGCCCTGGGATGGGGAAATGAGACAGACAAGGACTTGCTCCATCCTTGGAATTATTCAAGGCCAGATTGGACACGGCTTTGAGCAACCTGGTCTAAGTGGAAGGTGTTGCTGCTGATGTAGAAAGGAATTCGGATACATTCAAAGAGGAGCTGAAATATGACCTAGGAAGCTTGTAGAGACAAGATTGCAGAGTCCCAGAAATATTGTTATTCCCTGCTTCCCTCCCAGTGGCTCCTGCAGTTTTGATACAAGTTTGGTCTCTCCCTAGATGGTCCTTTCCTGCAGATACCATTGCACATACAAATCCCTCGACATGGGAAACCAAGCCCCAGTGTCCCTCCCCACTCCACCACTCAGAGTCTTTTTACCCATGTTACCTGCTGTGACTCCACAGCGCTGTGGCAGCAGCAAGGAGAAGTACAGCTCTGCTGGAAAACCCAGCAGGGTGGTCCCCTCCCTGCAAACATGGTCACTGAGCCACAGTGAGGAAAAGCAAAGCAGTAAGGATTCAAGGGACACAGCCACTGTTCCCCTTTGGAGGGACATTTAAGACAGCTGAAAAGGCAGAGTGGATGTGTGAGCATATCCAGCAGGATGAGCTTTATGATTTAGGCAAACAGTGTAAATGCTTAAGTACTTACATCTAATACCATTCCTGGCACTCTCACAAATGGACTCTCCTGCCCAGCCGTGCAGAGCAGTCTCAGATGCCATCTCACAGCAGGGACCAATGGGATGGAATTGGTCCTACAGCCACACCTGGAAATCTTGCACGTGCAGTGTGGCCCTCTCTTTCTGCCCTTCCTCTTCACTGGAGGGGACAGGCAAGTGATGTTCAGCCTGTCTTGCAGTGGGTGGGGATCTCTGTGCCTTATGCATGGCACCTTGGAGGGTGGTATTACGGGGTTTAAACATGAGGCAGGGAAGCAGGTGATTTGTTCCAATGTTTTGGTGAAGTCAGACAGCAATTTCTGACCAGACAGAAAAATGGAAAATGTGGCAAACCTGCACTTCCTGGTCCAATGCTGAGCTGAAGCTGATGCATGCTCATAGCAGGGTAGGTGCTCTCCTACCCCCCCGTGGGCTGTCACGTGTTCCCACAGCAACAGTAAGGCAATCACGTTCCTCCTTCTCTCTCATGCATGCTGATTAAAATCATGCTCATCACAACTGCCTCAGCTCGAACACCCGGATCTTTAATTGCTGCAATGAAGGATATGAATGTAGGCTATTCTGAGGGCAGCAAAGCAGAAAATTAGCATTTAGCATGAAAATTATACCACTGCATTATCAGCAGTGCAAAGCAAACAATACATCCAGCCAGGCTGCCTCTTTCCCTCCCTACCTGCATGCTTGGACTCATCCAGTGCTTCAGTGCTCAGGCCCATTGCTTTCCACACATGTGGGGCCTGTCCCTCTGAGGCTGCCACCAGGAGACAGGCAGGGTCTGCAAGGTGATTCTGCTTGCTGATTCTGAGCTTTTGATGAATCAGGTTTATACAGTCTTGCTGAAATAATCCTTCCTTAGATGTCAAAATGCCACATTAGCTGCTGCATTGACTCCTGCGGTATTTACAGAGCAGAAAATGCAGCTGCAAGCAGGGCTGAGGCAGGAGGGAAGAAACTTGCTCCCCTGGAGTGTCCTGCCCCTCAAGATCAATCATCCATATGAAGCCAGGAGTCAGATCACCTCATCCAGACCCTTAGCTCTCCCCATCATTATTGCAAATTCCCCTCAGGCCCTCTCACCTCTTTGTTACCTAGGCTGGTTGGACACAGAAGCCTGAAAGAAAAGGCTGGTTTTTAACCAGTCAGGCTAGGATGGAGTCATCATTTGGTAGATGATAACTAAACTGCCAAATCTGTGAGCAGTGCAAGGTTGACTGCTATGCTTTCCCACCCCAGCCAGGGCTCTGCACGCTGGTGGTTTCTACCACAGAGAGCTGCCATTTCCCTGGCCTCCCACGTGTAGATACCTGAACACCCTTGCCCAAAAGGGAGAGTATTTCAACGTTTTGACATGGATCTGTGACCTCTTTGGGTTCCTGAGCAAATGGATGATGCTGAAGTGCCAGAGCTTCAGTTCTGATAAGCAGATGGAGTAGCAATTTATATGGCATAAGGAGAGTCCTGCTGGTCCCCAACAGTGCAAGTGCATGCACACACACACAGACACACACACAGAAACACGATGGCTCCCACAGCCCCAGGTCCCCTCATGCCCCACCACATGATCTGCTGCAGCTCCCTGCCAACCCAATTCCCCTCTTTCCCCTGCCCACAGAGGCAGGTTGGACTAGCACAGGTTGCAGCCCAGCTGTGCCCAGCCCCACAGGCTGCCACACTTTGAGGTTGCCCCTTGTCCCAGGCCTCCTGTACATGGCTGGACTGAGCACACTGCCCTGGGGCAAGCAGAGACCTTTGCAACTTGTTGCAGACAGTGTTGCCCAGACACTGCCTGTCTCAGTGCTGTGGGGACTGCTGGTGAGCAGTGTCCTGAATCAGCAGGTTGGGCTGTTTACTGCTTTGATATATGCTTGGAAAAAGAGAGCAGTGGGAGATCTGTTTATAAGCCACAACCACCTAAAACAGGTATATGCCTATGCCCACGCACATACTCAAAGCAGCAGTGACTATGGAAGCATACAAATAAATATTGAGCAGACACCGAGGGACTTTCAGAATAGTCTCTCTGGTTTTTTTATTCAATGCCATGTTGTTTATTGGTGGCTGCTTTTTTTTTACCTTCCTGATTTCTTTCCTATGCCTGGGCCTACAATAACAGCAGAAACTAATCAGTGGTCAATTATGATTAACAGTCTCTCACATGTTATTATCTCTACATTCAAAGTAAGGTAATTCCAAAAATCTGTGCCAAGAAATATTAACGGCAGTTAATAAGGACAGGGCACTTGTATGTATGTAGAGGGATTATACCCACAAAAGCAGTGTATATATTCCTCTTTTATCCATACCAACCCTTTTGCACTGGACTTGGCTTTTCTTCTTAGAAATATCTATTATTAACTAGAATATGTGTAGTTCTTCTGTGAGTAGATCATCTTGAAATGAACCCTTCCTATGATTCGGATAAGGAAGTGAGAAAAGAAATGTGTAAGTGAAAAAGTAAATTAACTATGTTGGTGAAGCAATTGAAAACAAAAATAAGATCACCCTCTTTCTTTGTTATCTCAGCAATTATTAGATGCAGCTAAAGATGACAGTGGTAGTTTTAGAGGAAAGTCCACCTGGTACTTCATCTCCAAAGCTCTGATAACTCAGAATCAAGTCTTATACCAAGGACTTGCGGGGTAATAAAAATGCTTGCCTGTGTATGGACCACATACCTTGAGCTCTTGCATGATGCTTCTCCTCCTTGTGTGTGGGTGGCTCTCTCCTAAATAGGAACTTTTCAATTTAAGAGCAAATCTTGGGTTAAAGATGTTTCACTAAAAAATAGTTTCTCTTCAGATTGCCATCCACAGAGTCCATGGTATCACTGATAATTTGTTTTGAAGCAGTATCTTAGCCCCTCTGAGTGTTTCTGAGTGAAGGAAGGGTGGTTGCTTTTTGAAGATACTCTGCCAGACTCTGAGAAGGAACAGTGTTATTCCCTTAGCAGAATAAGAAATAGAAGAACAAAAATAAAGTTGTGGCAGCAGAAACATGAAAAATCCCACCTCACTGTGGTCAGCACAAGCAGGTAACTTACAGTTCAAAAATGCCATCCAGAATGAGTCAGCTGGAGGAATGAAAGGGGAAGAGCTGCAGGAAGAGCTGCTTCATTTGCGTGGTGCATTATGTGCCATGACACTGCCCCAGCAACCACAAGCAGAACAGAACAAAACAACAAAACACAGCTGCAGCATCTTTCAAAGTTCTCCAATATAACACAGATAGTTAAAGCAGCATTAGACAGAAGGTTAAAGTGCTCTGGTCCCTGAAAATATCCTTGTGTCCTGGGTTGCAGTGTAGGATGTACACAAAGTATTTATTCTATCACCATCTTCATGAACTGTTAAACAAGTGGGGCAGTGCTCTACTGTTTCCAAGCCCCTGCCTTTGGGGTGTCTTCTGCTAATGGCCCATCAACGCCTGGCCCATGACTCACAGGTAACTCCCTCCAGGAGTTATCTCTGTTTAATGGGCCATCAAGGACACACTTCACAACTCATCATCCCATTGTGAGATGCTCTGCCCAGGGGGAGGAGCCAAGCATTCTCACCTGGATATAAGCTGGTATGTGGGACAGTGCAAGCAGCCCTTACCTACTGGATTCCCAGAGGAGCAGAGCTACCAGACCTTTCTACAGGATCACTGCTTCAGGAAGACCACCTCACCTGGACTGCTTCCACCATCCTGCTCCCACCATCCTGCTCAAGTTGTATTCTGACTTTGTCAGTGGTCCTTTGTGTTATTGCATTTATTTTATTTTATTTTTACCTTTTTACCTTTCTTCTTATTAAATTGTATCTCTGACTTGGAGCCTCTCACTCGTTTTGCTTTCAAACCACGACACCTTGGAAAAACAGTGCCTCTTCCTCTGCTATCATTCTGCTCTGTGGACCATGAAGCAAAGGGAGAGCTGTATTTGTCAACTTTGGTGACTACAGACAAAACCACTATGGAAAAAGATTTGTATTCCTCTGTGTCCACAGCATTGCACAGAAAAGGGGGAGCATGAACTGGAGTCTGCTGTGCTTTTCATGGCAACAGTGCAGCGGCTCATGGGAGCAACTGCATGAGATACGGAGTCTTGCCTGCTCTTACTGATGTCATGGGCATGAAGGATGCTCAGCAGCGCTGCTGACACGCAAAGCGAGGCTGAGAATGAACCCCGCTGTATGGCTCATTGTTGCGATCCCATCATTGGCACAAGGGGAAGGGCAGATTGTTATTGCCTATTGCTGCAGCTGATGTTGGAGCAAAAGCAGAGGTGTGCTGCAAGCCAGTATCTGAGACACTGGTTTTGGTTGCGGGGAGAGCTCCTTCCTTGTAAAGTGAGCACATCTGCTCTAGAAGTGGCCAGGAGGCATAAATATTGAATAGCAGATTGCCAACTCCAGCTCCTGTGTGACAGGATCTTAGTAAATGTAAACAGGGGCTTGGAAATATGCAGAAGAAGGAAAAAGTGCTAGAGAAGAGAGAGAAAATAAAATAAAAAATAAAAAAAGAGAGAGATGAAAGAAATTAGTGATAACTCAAAGATATGGAGATAGTGAGTTCCTCCTTGAAACCAGTCCCTAGCAAAGAACAGAAATAATATGAAAAAAAGGACAAGCAAGGCAGATCTCATAAAGTACTCGTAAAGAGCAGGGAAGGGGATACTTGGTAAGTCAGGTCACATATAGATAAACTGAACTGGGTGACAGACATCCAGGTGCCTGACTCTGCAAGATACCAAGCTCTTCCTACAAGGTGAACTGTGTTTTGTATCACAGCTAGTTAAAAAATCCATAGGGTTTAATTTTTTCCTTCTCTGTGGAATTTTTGTGATGAATCCAAGTGAACCAAAGCCACTTACCACCATATCTTCCATAATAAATGTTGATGTTTTAGTTATTTTAGTTACATTGGCTAAAAATAAATCTCTGCTTCTGATCCAGTGTTACAAAGACTTTTGCTCTCATTTTATGGTCGGTGTGCAGGGCATATTTCCTGCAGGCACTTCACTGCCTGGGGACCCATTTTCAGTGCCTTGTCAGGTGGACAACTGGACTGGGGTCTTGAGGATTGAGTCACCAGAGGTCAACCAGGCCACAGTACCTCTGTGATGCCCTTTGGGAGCATTTTGTATGTGCGAGCCATTTTGGTGGGAAGAGTACAAAATTCCTCGAAACACTTCAAGTTTTTCTGCTTTGTGTTTCTTCTATTTGAAAAATTATTTTATTGCTCAATAATGTTTTCAGTTCCCTCCCACCAAGTCCTGCTCAGCTCATAAGAATTTCACAGAGGGGCTGGTAGTGTCCATTCCTTTACCTGGGCCTCACAAAAACCTCCAAAACAAAACAAAAACTCCCCAAAAGCCCAAATGAACCACCCTCCCACCTTTCCTTGAAAGAAAACCGTGGTCACATTAGCAACTGATTCCTATATACCTAATTTGATAGGGAACTTTTGGCAGTAGTAAGTATTATAAATGTATATTAAAAAGTTGGCTTTTCGCAAGATCTGTGCTATATGATTAATAACGTTGTGGTAAGGATACAAGTTTTTATTTCTGCTATTAGTAAAGAAAATTAGGCATAGTGGTAGTAGTTGATATAGTATGCATAAACACTGTCTGTTTGGTTGGGATAATATCCAGTGAACATGTAAAGAAGACCCTGCTATTGATATACTAACTATCAGCATCTACCATCTGAAGAAAGCATGGACCAAGGCCCAAGCTGGAGGCAATAATGAAGACACAGCCAAGAAACATGCATGCTCTAAAAAGACGGTCAAGGAGGGGCATGCAAAACAGTTCTTGAAATATGGAAACTGGTTTATGGAAAAATACGAATATTCACAAACAGATGCAATAGAAAGGGTATTTAAAGAAGGCTTCTGAAATAGCAGGTTGTGGACTTGGCTGAATGGCAAGTCACTGGCTGGCTGTACTTTGCTTTTTTGTTTCCTAATTGTCTTATTTTTTTATTATTAAACCTATTTCTTAAAATTTACCAGGAAAGTGAACTCTGTTTTTCACAGTAAGGAAGACAGATGAAGATGTAGAAGCTATGAAAAGTACACCTAGTGGTATGCATCCCTCATTTGGCTGTGCTGTGCCAGAGTCTCTGGGTTCAGAAAAAAATACTAAATACAGGTGTGTTTTCCATGGGCAGATTGGAACAGTTGAGGATTCCACATTCAAGAGAAGGTGGGAAGCACAAGGGATGAGCTGTGCTCTGCTGCTGCAATAAACATCAACAGGCCCAGAGTTCATAGTAAGAGAGGAAAATTTACAGGGAGGCCTTAAAAAGAGAAAAAAGACTAGAAAAATGTTGCTTGTCAGAGCAGCAGCGGGAGCAGGACACAGCAGCGAAGCGTGAGCTTGGGGAGGGACTCAGCATGGAGCAGGGAGAGTGACTGCTTTCAGTGGCAAACGTGGGGGAGAGCTGGGCACAAGGCTAGTGTGTCAGCAGGACAAAACAGAGCAATATTGGGCTAACGACAGCAGAGAGCACCCTGGCAGGAAGTGCAGTACAGTCCCTTGTGGGAAGTGGGGAGTGTTAGAGGCTGAATAGATGCCTGGGCAAATCCCAAGCTGCCCTCAGGTGCTGTCTGGGAGGTGGGTGGGTGATGACAGAGGTTTTTCTGTGTGCCAACAGCCAGGCATAGCTGGGAAAGGAAGCACTTCCTGGGAGAAACGGCACAACCTGAAGCACTGCAGAAATCCCCAGCAAAACGACAAAGTTCTTGCTGGAGTGTTCTGTCTCCTCTTTGAGAAGGATAGATGTCTCCTGCTTCTTCTTGAAACAGTTAGTAAATAATTAAAAGAGCGAGACAAAATATTCTTTAAGGACAACCTAGTCTTCTGTTTCCATGGCAACCTCTGTCTTAAGCCAGAAGCCTTTTGCTCCAGTCATACAGTGGAAGGTGAAAGCCCTTTTGCAGGGAGGTGGGTGAGGTGGCATGACCCTGCTGGGAAGTGAAGGGGAGACATCCTGCAGAGCAGAAGGACTGCCAAAAACCACAAACCACAGGAGAAACAAATATGTCACTTCCAGGGACAACTGGGAATAAGCCTAGAGACATCCATACGAGGTGCTGTAGTCGCCCCATGAGGTCACCACCACCATCTTTTCACCTTTCCTCCCTCCCAGTTATCCCAAGTGCAGGCCATGCTTCTCTCATGGTCAAATATTGGGGTAATTTCCAGCACTCCACCAATCTCTGATGTTTCTCCCATTGCTCAGTTGAAACATTTCACAGCCCATACAACTGCCAGGACAGCTTGGAGTCCCACCTCTGTGTTCTCTTATGGCAAACTTCCAAGGAGCGCTCTGTGCATTGAAGTGTCTGGGGTTTGGATGGGATTCAACTCTTTGGGTTTTTTGGTAACCCCTACCTCTGACTTCAAAGCAGCTTTGGATTTGGGTTGAAGCCTTGTGCAACCCAAGTTCATTGTTCAGCCTTTTAGGGGACTTACTTCCTTCCCTGAGAATGTGAAACTATGTGTCATGTCCATCCTCTCTGCCCACGGGACAGCGAGCAGGGGCAACTTACCCAAAGACCCACAAGTGCAAAAAAAGCATTTAAAGACCCTTATTATTGCTTTAATAAATCTGTATTTGCATCCTTTCTGCAAGGACAAGGACTCAGGCTCTCCTGTCCTCTACTCACAGGTCTGACCTCCCTGTAGACAGCACATACACTTGCAACAGAGCAAATTAATTAAGTCCACACAGTAATTATCCTTTTCCTGGCTGCTGGTCCCAAGTGATGTGCTCACTGTTTACAACCCTGGTTTGTAAGATGCAGCAGCTGCTTTAAAGTCAGACAGGTCACAATCAAATCAGAACATCTTTTGTGCGGTCCTCTTCACAATGCTTCGTATATCAGCTGGGAGACCTCTGTGAGGGCCACAGAGGCCCCCTTGGTCTGATGATAAAAATGGGACAGGGAGCCTTGCTCCTTCTCCTCAGTGCTCTAAACACTCCTGTCTCCATTAGGCTGCTATCATCTCCCTGCTGCCCTTCCCTGTCTGTCTTCTCTGGCACACCCAAGTGGAACATCCCTGGCATTGTACATGACATCCAAAATCCTTTGATTCCCTTGGGTGGCTGGTTTTCCTACCTGCTTGCAAATCTGGGAAGGATATAAAACCTTGGAGTTGCTACAGGAGAAGATCCAGGTTGGCTCTGCCAGGAAGGAGACTTGTGCAGTTGTACCACTGGAAAAGCAAGGAGGGGGCAGCCTCTGGAAGCCTTGTTGCAGCCACACTGGGAGAGGATCATGCTGGACAGAATTCTGGATTCTGAGGCAGGTCATGGTTTGAGGGGTCGTTCTGCCCTCACCCTCCACAATCCTCCCCACTCCCACTGCCCTGCAATGCAGAGACAAGGAGAGCTGCAGTTCTCCTTGTCCCTCTCACCCATGTCTCCAGCTGGTGAGCCACTTGGCCTGGACACAACACACATCAGCACCCTTACAGTGGCATGCACACACACACACTCTCTGATCAATATTCTCTGCTCTCCATGTCTATGGTTGGCACTGATTAAGACTTTGGTCCCAGTTACACTGACTCAAACCAGGAAAATGTCAGAGGATGATGCTAGAGAGGATGCAGAAACACTACTGAGCTAAGGATGTCCTTGCTGAGTCTTTCTACTGGAACTTGGAACAGTCTTAGCCCTCAGCCAAGGGACTGACTGCGTTTTGTGTTGTTGAAATCACCTTTGCTTTTATGTCTTTTTTAACATTCTAGGTTTTGTATTCTTTTAATATATATAGCTATAGATACAAAAATAACAAAGATAGGTTTCTCTAGGGATAATTTTTGCACCTTTGGGCTTCTAAAATAAAATATCACAATTACTTCAAATAAAAGGGGGAAAAGTTCAATTTCCTCTCCCCTTTTTACCTCCCCCTTCCCTTCCACCCTGCCTCTCCCACTCCAAGTATACCCATGAGCCTTGTAATTTTTTCTCTTTGTAGTTTTCTTTCTTTGGAAAATGAAACAACCAAATCCAACAAAACAACAACAAAAATAAGCTATGTAGCCTCCATCCGTCTTTCCATGAGTGTGCCCACTGTGTTCACACATTCCTTTCAAAGCAAGGCTTTTCACCTCAAAACGTTTCCCCATGGTCCATGGCTATTTGCTTTTCTCTGTTGCTGGGGCCAGATTTTCACCTGCCGTAAATCAGCATGAATTCACCTCAAGCCAGAGCTCTGCTGCTTTACACCAACAGCACATTTTGCCAATTTATGCTCACTCTGAAGATCTGGCCCACAATTTTTAACCTTGGAAATGGACGCATGGACTATAAAGAAGTTCCCAGAAACACACAAGGCGCTCTTCCCTTGCTGCTCACCCTGCTTCCCTTCCCTTCCCTTCACCCCACCCTCATGGTTTGGTGCAGCAGCTCCTTCAGGCCCCGCATTCTCTTGTTCTTCCTTAGCACTTTCTGAAATTCATAATCTCTCAGTAAAAAAAATAAATAAATCCATCTCTCTATATATGTATATGTATATAACTAAACAGCTGCCACGTAGCAGTCACCTGGCTGGAGGGTGTTGTCCCTGCCAGCCCCATGGCCTTTTCTTGTCACTATAGTCTCTGGGATGATGGTCGAGGTCTTGCCCTCAAGGCAGGACTGCTCCCGTATTGCTTGCACTCTCCCACACCTCTGAGGTACGGTACCAGAATATTTATTTTATATATATATATGTGTATATATATATATTTTTACGGATATATATATTTATAAATTTTTGTTTGCCTGTTTTCTTTTTCTTGCAAATCCTTTGGACTTCCTGCCAGGGAGAAGCTAGTGAAACACGCTCCCCATGCCAGCGGCCGAATGCTCCCTCCCTGCACCTCAGGGACCCTCATCTGTTCCTCTTGCTGGCTCCGTCGCCGAGCTCCAGCTCGGGAGGGAGCGCAGAGCTGCGGTCCCCTGTCCCCAGTCTGCTGGGGGCAGCTGGTTCCTCTCTTTCCCTGGGCGAGGGGGTGTCCTTGCAG
>VWZU01002266.1:257376-321268 GCA_013397095.1 Sterrhoptilus dennistouni | reverse complement strand
CTTGCAGAAGTCCGTCACCCACGAGGGCGTCGAGAGGAAGCCCCGAGGGTCAACGGTGTAGAAGGGCTTGGTGTGGTGAGCGGCGGGGCGGCGGGGCGAGGGGCTGCCGTGGAGGCTGCTGGTGCTGCTGCACTTCTTCACCAGGGTCAGCCCCCGTGGGGGCGGCGAGAAGAGCGAGGTCAGCGAGAGGCTGCTGAGTGTCTCCGAGGGCTCGCTGTTGTTGCCGCCCCCGCGCAGACTGCTGCCCGCCCCCTCCTCATCCGAAGGGTCCATGGAGTCGTGGTGGGTGNCAGGGGGACTGCCAGGGGTCTTTGGCTGCTCGCCGCCGGCACGGGGCACAGGGCCACCGGTAGGTCCAGAGTACGCTGCGGAGAGTCGCTGAGGTTGAGGCTGTTGTCCTCCAGCGTGGTCTGCAGGCTGCCGGCCGAGCTGCTGCTCCGGCTCTCCAGCGACGTGTCGCTCTCGGCGGCCTGAGGAGAGGGAGCACGAAAACACAGTTTTCAGGAAGGAGATGGGCAGTGGGCCAGAGACTTTGCCTTACTGGTTTTGGGGATACTTTGGAGTGTGAAAATAAGCCACGATTAGAGAAAGGGGAAAAACTCCATTCTTCTCTCACTCTTCTCTGCTGGGGAAAGGAGCCATAAACCAACCAATGCTACAAAGCACCAGCCATACAGCCTGCCATGGGGATTTCTTTCTGGGTAAGGAGGAGGAAAGGTTTCCATATTTTGAGCTTATTTCATTCTGCTTCAGGATAAATCTACCCCTCCGATGTGAAGTGCTCCAGTAAAGGGAAGGAAAGCTGGATCTCTGAGCCCTGCAGCACCCACCACTACACTTTCCATAAGCACTGATGGTCCGTGAGGCAGCAGAGCAAAGGTTGCCTGTGGGTCCTCCCTCATGGCTTCCCTATAAACTTGCCACACAGACTGTGGACACATCTATCAGCTGGACAGGAAGCAAGGGACTTCTGTATAGACCTCCTCTCATTAAAAAAATCAGCAATATCTGGGGAGAGAAAAGAGGCCCCATGGTTCTTTTGACCAGCAGTAGTAGCAACTACCCTTTCATTTAGGGTAGAAAGGTGGGTCCTCTTCCTCTTCCTGCTAAGGTCCCCTTAGCAGGAAGAGGAAACAGTCTTAATTTCCTTGTATCAGGGTTCATCTAGTTAAGCTGCATTTTAGTTGTTTCTAGGAAATTGGTCTGCACTATGCGATCACCACTGGTACAACTGCACTGAGAATGATGCATGTAGTGTCCTACAGGAAGCAGTCTTCATAGTTATTCAATACACTCTGTGTCAAATATTCAGAAATTTACTACTTTCTCCTTTACAACAATTCAGTACTTTTGTCCCAGTGGTGTGCCAGCTACATGGCTATACCTCTTTGTCTTAACCTAAATCAGAAGTTTCAACACTGCAACAACTCAGTCTCAGACCAAGGCTAAATTTATCCTTGGTGAATTTATACACATTTGTATTGTGCTAACAGTGTCTGTCATATATAGCTGGATATTACATATATATCTGTTTTTATTTTTTAGTTTGTCTGGAATAGAGTGCCCCTGTTCATGTTCTTGGGCTTCTTCCAAGAACAATAGTAGGGATCTCTACTGGGCTTTCATCTCTGCATCTTCTGCACTTCAGAGACACTTGATGATGCATGTAGTGTCCTACAGGAAGCAGTCTTCATAGTTATGCAATACACTCTGTGTCAAATATTCAGAAATTTACTACTTTCTCCTTTACAACAATTCAGTACTTTTGTCCCAGTAGTGTGCCAGCTACATGGCTATACCTCTTTGTCTTAACCTAAATCAGAAGTTTCAACACTTTTCTGGGATGCGAGAGCTAAGGGACACAGTGGGTGAACAGGGCACTATGGGATGTGAAGGATGCAGGTGGGAAGAAGCCTGTTTCAATCAAAAAGGTGCATGATTTGGTCATTGTGTTAAGAGGACCTGAGGATGCTGTGCAGCTGTCACCTCCCTGGCCCACACCCATGGCTGCTGTGCATGCAGGTGTCTGCAGCACACCCAGTGCCAGGGACCCAGGGGGGAGCTACAGAGTGATGTGATTTCATCTTCATGTGGGGCCCACTGCAGCTGTCAAACTTTGTTGATCCAAAGCAGAACAACAAATGACTTCATGGGGTGAGAGCTATCCAACATCACTTTGTTATACTATCCTCTCTCCTCTCTTATCCCCCTGCATTCTGCAGTCCACTGTGCTCCTCCTTCAGATCCAGGTTACCAAGCCTGTGACTACAGCTGCCTCTCTTCTTCCTCTGCCCTCCTCCTCGTCCAGCCCCCTCTGGGTGGGATGTGAAAACTGAGCTTCCCAAGCAGAAGTGGGGTTCCTCACCTGATGGAGAAGTGAGCAGTTCACACCTGGAGATCTCAGTGATGCCCACGGGCCTTGCAGAGAGATCTTAGGAAGGTTGTGTGGACACAAGATTTCCTCAGGCCCTGTTTGGGTGGCAGAGATGGCTGGGTGGAAAAATTCTGTTGGTACAGGTGACAGAGGGGAGGATGCACCTGGAGAGAAGGGGCTAGGAGGGACTAACAGAGCATCAAAAGAAAGGGGAGGAGAACAGAAATAGAAGGAAAAAAAAAGTTGAAGAGTCTTCCGATTTTATTTTGTGCCTTTGCTGCTGTTACACTGAGCAAAGTCTCAGATCCAGTGAACAAAGGATATTCAGGAACATGCATTTGTGGCCAAGAAGCCTCAGTCTGGTGTTCAGATTAAGGATCCCACTTTTTGCACAAAAACCTGCACCAGACCAGGAAGACCTAACATAGCTCAGAGCCATAAGGTAGCAGGCCAGCTCTGCTGTTGCTCTCACAGAGAAATGCTGGCAATAATGCCTTGATTCAAGTATGTGTCACTGCCAAAGGACATTTATCCCAGATCCTGCAAGGCAATGGTTGAAGGGAGATAAATTAAGTGATGGTTTGGAAAAGCTGGGGACCACAGGAGACCAAGGCATGCTCAAGAGTAGAACTGGAGCGCTTCCACCAAGGGCGGACATGTATTACATGTTCCCTCAACCTTTACTTGGTCTCAGGGGGCAGCAGTGGTTTTCTGTGCTGAGTGAGCACAGTTCATCCTGCTGGCATGTCAGGAGGATCTGTGCCCGCTCTTTTCTGGCCATGCATGGGTGCATTACTGCAAATGGGGATCAGCACATTCACAATATTTCACAGAGTCATGTCTGAAGGAAGATAATAAAAACTAGCAACAAAAATGAAGGAACTGCTCCTCCCCCCCATTCCTGAAGCAAATTAACAAACTGAAGGTTAATTCTTGGTTAGTGCAACCCCAAGTCACATTAAGTCTCCCCCTGGCAGAGGGAAAAACAGAGCTGGACCAACCCACAGTTTAGCAGACCTGGGGCATGAGAGCCCTGCCCACCTTTGGTACTTTCATGCTTTAGCCAAGACTGAACTGAGTTGAAAGAAGTATTCTCCATTTCACACAGGTAACTGTCTGGGTTTGCAGAGCCATCCTCGCCGGATGCTGGAAGCAGACATTCCCCCAGATTGTCTGCCTCAGTGGAGTCAGGGTTGTCCTGGCCATCCTGCTGGAAAAAATAAGTGAGGACAAAGCCTTGGGAAATTTAATGGAAGATGATAGAGCAGACTTTTCAAAGCCTCAAGAAGAACTGATTCTGATAATAACTTCAAGTTAGCTAAGAGGTGCTTAGTTTTCCAGCCCAAAACACTTTCGGACTAATTCAGAGGAAGTTACTAACAGTAGTGAAGAGAACTTTTAAATACACATATTCTTTTGTTCTCAAATCCTACTCCACAGTATGTCTCTATGGAGAAGCTCTTGAAAAATGACCAGAATTATATTCCTCAGCAGGGACACCTGGATGAATACAGAGCACCTGAAATTAGCAGGGGCATAAATACAGCACATGGTGTAAGATGCCCATGGCTGTCTGAGGCTAACCTTGATCTCCTTAGGATTCAGCTGAGCAGAGCTTTGATTGTCTGACTCATCTCCTAGAAGGATGGAAGAGGACTTGTCTGAGTTGAGGGATAATGCTTCCATTTCAGCCAGCTGGACCTGCAGGAAGGGAAAGGAGCTATCACAGGTCATACCTGGTATCCACATTTCAAGCAGTCACACTGTTGATGGTGGATAAGTGAGAGGCTGTAGACCCAAGATCAATTTTAGGTTATATTCCTTGGATGTATCAGGAACTGCCTAACCCAGACCTGGGCTGGGCAGGAGAATTCACTTTTTAAGAAAGGTTGAATATACAATCTACAAGCAGGCTGCTAGCAGTCCATGCTCCTCTAGTGCCAGAACTGGAGCAACAAGTCCTGTATCTGTCACAGCGATACAGCTGGCCCAAGGCCCTGCAAGTAAAGCCAGGCAGGCAGAGGGGTTCATCAGGCTGGTGACAGGGCAGCCGGCCCTGCTGAGGGATGAGGAGTGGACCCCACTTCCTGAAGGCACCACAGACAGCCCTGCTTAAACATGAAAGTGCTTTCATTCCAGGGGAAGTCATGCCTTTTGTAGTCCATGCCAGTATCATGCTTTTCATATTCTCTTACCTTCATTACTGAAACTCTGTTTCTCTCCAGCTTTCCTGTATCTTGCCCTTCCCCTCTCCTCTAACCTACCCAAGATCTTACGTAACACTGTCTTCCATTCTGTTCTCCATCTCTAAACTCAGCCCTCCCACACACCCACACTTGAGCTCTCTTGCCTTCTGAAAGCAAGTCTGATCACTGCATCTCTCTCATTCTTGTGCTTCAGCTCTGCTCCTGTCCCATGCCTGACCTTGCTTCATATTCTGGCTTGTTTCATACCATATGTTCCCCTCTCCCATCCTCTTTCTTCCAAGCTTTTAAGTCCCCTCTGCCTGACAACTTTCCCAAAATGCCTGAAAAGCATCTTTTTCTACCAGCCTAAGTGGTTATGCTGTCCCTCCTGTGCTTGGATTTCCATCACTGGTCTCTAGAGTGCCAAAAGTTTGCATCACCAGCAGCTAACTCTTGAGAGCTGTATTCTGGGTTGTCTCAGTTGAGACAGCTCCTGGCCATGTGTTTGTGTTTGCAAGAGGCAGCTGTAGCCTTGCGCCATGACAGCAGGTGAAACGTTTGGAGAGATGACTTTGGAGCTGGAAGTTTAGTGGCTTGTGCCAATGCCAAAGACTGGAAGAGGTCTCCATCTCAGGGATAATGCAATTTAAACAAACAGAATGGAAAACCAGAGCTGGATTTAAATAAAGTGGACAAATGACATCCTTATTTGAGCTATTTGTCTGACACAGGAACACAGTGCTGTTCTACCATGGAGAAAGCTCAAAACCAGCCAGTGCTCCTCAGAGCAAGAACACACAGAGAACCCACAATGAACTTATGCCAGGGATGCTACACAACCACCAGTCAACAACAACTTGTGTGGAGAAGCACAGTCTTCATTCAGTCCCACGTAATGTGTGTACTCATCTATTACTCTCCCAAGTGCTTGCGACACCAAAACAGCCTTACAGCTGGGCCTGTAGAGATGCGAGCATGACATGGTAACATCTGTGACTACCTTTGCCATCCATAAAAAAGGGTTTCAACAAAAGCCAGAACCATCTGTTTGCTTGAAAATTCTGACCACCCTGGGATCTACCCAAACCCCACAATCGACAAAGTCATGACTAAATAAACAGCAGGTCTGAAAACACATTTCACTGGTGCTCACTTGACAAACTCCTACCATGGCTAAACACACTTCAGTCATCCATATATAGAAGTCTGTCAACCATCCCAAGAGTGAAAAGATAGAAATGACAAGAGAAGAGTTTAGCACCATGAAAAAAGAAGGGTTTGTTCTTTTTGCTTCCCTTACAGTAGAATATTTTAAAATCTGCTGACTAAAGATGAGGAACAAAAATATATTTTAAATTGCAGTGGGGAGAGAAGGGGCTGTTCATTAGATACCAATCCATGAAACCTGCCAGGAACATCAGCCTGAGATACTGAACCATGCACACATGTCCCTTAGAAAACAACTACTTGCAGATACATCGTTAAAAACAGACCCATGATTTAAAAAAGCCTTAATTGTACAAATAATTAGTTTGAAAATAAAGTATCAGGAGTGTAATTGGGAAAGGCACTGAGCACTTCTGCTTGATGCCACAAAAGGCTTAGCACACGAGTTCAAGCATATGTTTAAATGTTGTGTCCATCCACTGTGCTCAGCATCTTGATGAATTAAACTACCAATGAAATTGGAGGGGACATATTTGCCTAATACATGATTTTTGTCAGAAGGGCAGTTTAAGGCTGATAGGGTGGACAGCAAGCATAATATTTTTTTCTAACACACATGCACTTAACAGGACTAGATAAATAGTTTTGCCTAGGTAGCTTGCTGTCAATTACTTCTGGGACTGTACAATTCAGTCTGTGAACAATACTTATTTGGATATCTGGATGTACCAGAGTACACTCTAATTTAATGACTGTGTGTATTGCTGATGTTACCTATGACTCCATAGCGCTTTACCATTGAAATGTCCTCAATTTTTTTCTACTTTGAAATATGAAGAGGCTTAAAATCCTAAGGTATAGTTTTGACTCATATGATCCAAAATAAAACATCTGTATTTTATTACTAAACTCATTCTTGCATAGATAATTTCTTTTCAGTTCCACATTTTAGATGTGTTGAAATACCAATTTTGAAAGTAATTTATGGCTCTATAACAGCCAGTAGAAAGTATGATCTAAGAATAATTCTTCAGTTGTGATAATTACATCAAATTCTTTGCTCTGGCTGTGGGTTGCATTTGAAGATTTTGCTATCTAGTTTCTTTGCTGGAAAGGTAAGAAAATGGGCATCTTGGGTTATGTAAAAAAAAAAGTTTATTCTATTCCATCTGTTGAAACCCGGCTGGGGAGGTGTTTTTTCTTTATCTGTTGTAACTCCAGGAGGGAGGNCCCCCCCCGGGCATATCTCCTGTTAATGGGCCATTAAAGCTCACCAATGACATGACACATTACATCATCTCATTGTGAGATGCTCCACCGAGGGAGAAGGAGCCAAACCATTTCCACCTAGATAAAAAGGAGCCACAAGTGTTACCAGGCACTCTGGTGTTCCCACGGGACTCCCAGAGGAACTCTGGACCCACCTCTGGACCCTTGGCTCCCCAGGATCATCTCTTCTTCCAACAGGACCACATCAGCCACTCCAGGAGGGCTGACTTTTCGACTGTTTCCAATGCCCTGACCAACAGGGTGTCAGGTTGTATTCTGACTCTGTCTTTTGTATTATTGCATTTATTTTATTTTACTACTACTTTATTTTTTTTCTTCCTATTGAATTGTATTTCTGACTTGAACTCTCTCACTAGTTCTGCTTTCAAACCACTACAGTGGGTTGTTGTCTTCATTTGTAGGCAGGATACTGAAGACTATCTGTGAAGTTTTCTAATGTAGCTGCAAATGACTTGGGGGCAATCATTCTGGAATGTCTCAGGAGATCTCATTTGCTGAGAAAGCAGCAACTGCTGAACATAAAAACTTGAGTAAAGCAATGGAAATTGCAGTTAATTGAAAACTAGTTATTTGGTTGCATTAACACAGAAGTTATTTGTGAAGTGTCTCAATAATGATAAACTACAGCAATGTTTGAATTTTGATACTTTCAAAAGGAAGCAGTGGGGAAAAGCAGACTGCTGAGAAGCTGAAAAATACCAGAGCATCAGAACTAGGCATCTGAGACCAAACAAAATATTGCTTTCTTCAAACATGAATAGAATGATCTGCCAATAAGAGCTCTTTCCCAAAGTTTCTCTGTTTCTTTATAAGCTATAACAACATATCAAGTCAGTTATGGGGAAGAAGAGGGTGAAGTTTGCCACTGATGTACCAATTTAGTGTCAGAAGAGCCACACTACTGCTACAAGTCTGATCACACAAAATCAGAGCACCTACATACAATAAAATTATTTCAGAACTATATTAGTTCTGCTACTCACCTAACCCTTCCCAGACTATCTTGCTGCTCAAGTTTCACAACCTGAAAAGACTAATTGCTTAGGAAGGAGTTTTCTAAAGCATCTACCAACTTTAGTAGCTCAAATACAAGCTTGTATTTAGTCCTGCTCTTAGCAGCAACCCATTTGTCAGCTAACAAACTTTCTCAGTGGGCCCACTTTTATTTAGTTTTTGCTCCAATTAATTAACTGGTTTTGACCACAAACCAATCCTTACTCATAGACATGACTCTATTCAACAAAGCCTTTAAACATGTGCTTAATTGATTGACCTCAACAGGGAATAAGTAAGCACATGCTTAAAATCAGGACAAAACACAAGCTTAAATCTCCCACTGAATTGCTCCTGAATGGTCTCATTGGGGTGAGATCCTTAGAGTCCTCTGTCCAACATGAGCCTGAACCTAGACTTTTCTTGCAGAATTGAACAAAACAAGAGCTGCCAAGGGATGCCTTCATAGTAATTTCTCTTCAGGTCATTCTGTCCCTCCTGATCCGTGTCCTGTCATGTCTCACTTTTCCACCACCTGAAACATCCATGTGTGGCTGAGGAGGGCAGGCCTGTACTAGAGGCAGTACCAGTACTTCACAACAGATAACAAACACAGGTCAACAAGCTCTACTGTCTACACAATCTACAGTGAGGAGCATACATGGGATGACCTGCGGGCACGTGGGTGTGCATGTGCAGGTCTAGGGGGAAGAGTCCCCTCAAACATCCTCGTACGCAGGTTACCTCTTGCTTGTCATGGTTACACTTCTCGCACATGGCCGGCGAGGAGTAATGATGGAAGACGGAGCCCGATAGGTTATCGATGATCATTAACTCCCCGTCGAAGGAGTCCTTAATAATTAAAGAGACACTGTCCAGCCATAAGTTCTCCTAGGGGACAAGAAAGGGGGGAGGATGGGAGAGAGCATTTTAAGAATGTCGAGGTTTTTGATTTCAAGTTTCATGTGAATTTGGGGCTGGGTTCTCCACCCTGACTCATCTGGAGCAGCATCTTGTTCTGCAGGTACTTGCACAGGGTCACTGGGGGAAATATTTGCTCCACAGGTTGTGTAAAGGTGCCAGAGTTCAATGAAAGAAAAATAAAATAGGGAGGGACAGTCTTCACTCACTTTCAGTGCTCACGTCTCCCTTCCAGCTCCGCTGGAGTCACTCACTCTGCATCTGCCATTTCTCCTGCACTCTTCTCCTGAGCTCTCCTCTCAAATTTCCTCTTGTCATACCTTTAGCTGATCTGCTCCATCCCTCCTCTGCTGGCCCTCATGTTCCTATACCATGATGACAATGAACAGGACACACTGCTGTCATAGCCTTGTCTCTACATGATCCTATCAACTCAAAAGTCTACTGCTGAAAGCAAACTTTTCACCCTGAGATGGAAGACTCTGCTACTGCTAAGCCCTCAATCATCTGAGCTGCCCAGCTAATACCCACAGCTCCTTGCTGCAGTCTAGTTAGTAAGTTCAAAGGTGTACTCACCTGGGCTGGAGAGTAACATCTCATGCACAGATGTCCTTCAGGATCTGTTCTACCACCACCTCCTCCTGTTCTTGCTCCTTTTCCCTGTCCTGAATTTGGAGAGCCTGACTTGTGGGAGCACATCCCATGAGTAATTTCCATCTCAAGCTCAGCATCCATCTCTGCATCCTCCTGGGCCTCCTTGTTGCTGTCGTCAAGATGTTTCATGAGCACAGCTACCACCACATTGATGAGGACAAACTGGGCTGTGAGCACAAAGCTGACAAAGTACAGTGGGGAGATGAACTGCAGGTTGCTGAGACAGCTCCGGTCATCGTGGCTGCAGTCACGCAAGGTATCCTTGAGGGGAAGTTGGGATTGAGAGGGAACGATGGAAGGAAGGAAAGATTAGAGTAAGAACAGAAGCTTGGCTTTTCTCTCTGTCAAAAACCACTGATTCCAATGGAAAGAACAAGGCAAACACTTGTATCACCCCATGCCTTTTGGCATAATGAGGTCCCCAAAGAATCTGGGACACTCTCTGTTCATATGCTGTTTGCTTCAGAGCAAAACCATCCAAAGGCATATGAAGCAAACTTTCAGATTATGATGTATTGCTGCAATCGTAGCCCCACACGTGAACAAGACCAAAAATGAGCAGGCTGGTACTGCCTTCTCCCATCTATTATCGAAAGCACCATACATAATGAAAGAACTTTCCTTTCTCCATGTCCTTTGAAGGAAGTATTTATTTTGTACTTTCCTGGTAGCTCTGCAGATGAGTGCCATGTCCAACACACGTCCTGTGCTCAGCTTTGATAACAGTTCTGACTACAGCGGATATTCCCTCTTAGCCTAAATGATTTTCTTGTTCCTCCCAAGGAAAATTGGCACTTTTCTCATTCAGATGTCTCTTGGACCAGATGAGCCCAAGGTGTGAGTTTCCATGGTGGGGAGAGAGACTCTGGACCAAGCAGGGATCTTATCTAGCAACCCCAACCCAGCTTCCGTGTTCTGTTCTCCATCCCTTTGCTAGCCCAAGCTCTGCTGAACAGACCCACATATCAGAATTTCTCTTTCCCCACAAGCAGGAGATCCTTGCCTCCAAGTCCCAGTTACCTTCATGATTCCATTCCAGTTGTCACCTGTGGACACCTGGAAAAGTGTGAGGAAGGCCATCCCAAAGTTCTCAAAGGTGGCGTGGCGGCTCATGCCCTCACAGGGGTTCTCATCATTGCACACTGAAAAACAAGGGGAGTGCAATACTCAAGAGAGGACACACTACCAGTCCTGAGATCAACAATATGAACTCACAACCTGAAAACCTCAGGCAATGAATGCTATCAGCACCCTGCCCAATAGTTGGCTGTTGGCCATCAGTATGGAAAAATCCCTGATGGCCCAGCCCCAGGATATCAGGCAGTGTTTCTCTGTTGCTCAGGGGGATCCTCCCAGCATGTCATTGGGTTGCCTTTCTTCTTGATCAATATTGCATGGCAAGAGATGTAAATAAACTTTTATGATTTTTTTCTTGTAATCTTGAAGGCAATGTCAGGGACAGAATGCAGGAAAAGCAAATGTTTACGAATGTAAGAAAAAACAGAGGCTGCTTTTATTTTGTTAGGACAACTACAATTTAGAGGGAAATTCCTCTTGCATCAATTATGCATAAAGGAGAATAAAGTCCATCAAATAATTCAGTCCCTTTATGGAAGAGTTCTGATTTTGAGAAACCCCAACGAGCTCACATTGAAGCATGGTCTGCTTAAGACTTACCCAGTTTTCCAAAGAGCTCCACTCCTAGAGCAGCGTAGATGAAAAAGAGGAGCATGAAAAGGAGTCCAAGGTTTCCCACCTGAAAATAAACAGCATTGTCAACCAATCCAAAGCCTATTTCATCTGTACGGAAAATGTTTCTGCATTTCCAAGTCTGAAGAGAATAGCAATGAAATCCCAGTGTACAAATGCAACCAAACAATTGCTCAACGCTTGAGAAACCTTCAGTGATGGCTCTAGTTGCCATCAGGCCTGGGTGAGGAACAGGCAGGTGGGAAAAGAAGGCATGGAAAAATGAAGGACTTAACAGGTTTTTTTAAACACTAAACAGTTTCTGGTCTGAATGCATGTGGTCATTGGGCCTATGTTAGGATCATCACTTCAGGAAACTAATTTAGTTTTTGCAACTGCAGTGCCATCCAAATTCAGGAGGGAAATAAATTATTCAGCCCACCCACTCCCCTGAACTGCGACATCCTGGCTCCCTACATACTCACTGGAAGGGATTATTTCTGATGACTAAATTAGACACCGTAGTAAATGCTGTGAAAATACAGTGCTGGGTCTGTGTCTACAGGACGTTAAGAAAAGGAAGTTAATACTTAGCTAAGGACTACATTTCCAAAGGGCTCTTTAAAATTAAAGCTCTGTTCACTATTAAGAACTGCTGCAGTGTAAAAAAGACAGGAAGGGAACTGAAACAGGATTGAATTGAAACTGGAGATGCTTTGTATGCCATTAGCAAGCCAAAATCCCTGATTTAAGTCTGTGCTCTAGGAACAAAAAGAGAAAGGTCAGGAAGAGGATAGTGCAAGGGAAAGAACAGCTTATTTTAAACTATTTCTGTGGAAACCTGGGAATTACCTGGGACAGATGAAAGCTTAGCTCAGGTTTCCTACACAGAGAGAATAAACCTGAGACCTTGGGAGGTAGGACATTAGGAAGAGGCCAATAGAGTAAGTCCTGCTGGTTCAAGACCTTAGACCTATAAGATCAAGCCCCAGCCCTGTAACCAAGTTTGGACACCTACCCTCAAGTAAACCCCTATAAAATACCACACTAATCATGCCCCTGGTCTTTGGATGCTGCCTGCGGTCAGATGCATTAAAATCGGATCTCTGAGTTATCCATCATACCCATCTCGTTTATTAGCCACGTGCAACCCAGCCAAACCGGGACTGAGGTCGTGAGGATTCCCCACTTCACAACATACTTCTTTTGGCAAAGCGAATAAATCTTGGAGAATAATATTACAGATTCTTCAATTGTCCCCCAAAGACATGGTGTATAAATATGGAGTCTAGATTAATTATTTTAACGCTGAAACTCGTGGATTTTAGACCTTTAAGTTCAGATTTTTACACAACTGTAAGTATGGAGGGATTTTTTTATCCCTGCTACACAACTTTATTAAACAAAGCCAACCCATTATAGGAGGTAGCAAAAGCCAGTCAATATGAATTCATAGGCTTTGATGCTGGAAGAATTAAGTACTGCTTGTTATTATCTTCCACGGAATACCTAGAGACCAAACTTTCAGACATCTGCTGGCTTTGACGCAGGTATTACTGACCTCCATAAGACCTGGCCCACAAACGTGGTTAGCAAAGGAGCTGTAGGCAAATGGGAGACAGAAAAATCAGAAATGAAAAAGTGTGGAAGAATATACTTGTGGCTTGTGGCTGGGAACAGAAACAGAGACTCACAGGTCCCAGCTGTGCTCTTTGCCATCTTGTGCAAAACACTTAACTGTCTGATGACTCAGTTTCTCTGTCTACATGATAGGGATATGAATATTTCCTCCTCTCTTATTTATTATCCATGTTTTGGGGGCAGAAGTTGAAGCTCATAATTTAGGTTCAAATATATTATTGCAGAATCTTCTTACCAACAGTTTCTGGATACTATTTCATCCAGCTCTTAATATCTATGTGCATTTATCAAGGTTTCAGAATAAACGTGCCACAGACATGCAGAAGCTGGATCTGAAGACCTGCTCTATCCCTCATCCTTGCCTGAGAAAAACCATCTGTTGTGGCTCCTAGAATGGAAAGAGCAAGGTGCAAAAAAGCAGCACTGAGCCAGACTGTGGCAGCAGAGCCAGAACTAATAAAAATTTACCTTCCAGATCTGCCTTCACATCCTTCATCTCCCCCTTCCTTCTATTGTCCAGTGTATCTCAGCCCACAAGTATCCTGAATGATGTTGTATATCATACACATGTATTATTAATATTGTTGTTGTTACTATTATTATAATAAACTACAAGTAATTGTTGTTCAATTAAAAGCATGGGAGATCAGACAGAGCTCGGGATCCATAATAGATCACAGAGTTTCCTTTTCACTTTTGTGCCATCATATTCCTTTAATTCAGATTGACATTTATTGTCACCAATGCCAGAAGTAAATTCCCTGGGTAACTACTCATGCTGTTTTCAGATTGATTCCCAGCTCATCATCACTCACCAGCACTGGCACATTAGCTGATAAATCAACTGACAAATGTCTGTGCATTTTGATATCACACAGTAGAGTTGCCTTCTCAGGGTCTGCCAAGGGACTGATCTGATATATGATCTGTAGAGCCACTTGGTGCCATTACTCCTTGCTTAACAATTCTCCCTCAACAATCCGAAAGGAAGGGGGCTAGACTCCCTGACTGCTCATCCATCATGGAGGATGCTCACAGTGGGCTTGAAGCCTGTGTAAAGCACCATGTCAGAGTCTCGTTAGGGAGCAGCTGCCACTCACAGCTCATGAGATTCTTCTGTCTCTATGTCTTGCAGCAGACACTTAACTGCTGGATGTGTGAGCCAGAACACAGTGTGTCACTGCTTCTCATGCATGAGAGGCTCAGAAACACAAAGGGATCCGTGAGGACAAAAGAAGAAAAAGTAGGAAGGGGGGAGCACTGGCTAAGAAAAGGAGTGATGAGAGTGCGAATGAAAGAGAAGGGGGGGGAAAGGGGGCACATTCAGGAAAGGGGGAGGTGCAGTGACAGAAAGATTTCCTTTCCTCTAGAAATAGCTTCCAATCACTCTTCCCTTCTATGGAGAGAGGTGAAAGGAGCCATGGACTAGTTGCAAACAGTTAGACACAATCTAGACATGATGGGAAGAAATCTACCTTTATCCAGGGGTCAAGCCTCATTTCTTTCACATGCTGGAGAAGACAGATGCAAGGTGAGCTGTAACCCCATGAATGACATGAGAACTTGGACATGACCTTCAGGCAGTTGCCTGCACACCACAGTAGACACCATCTCTGAGACTCCACTAGAATCAATCCTTTGGAAAAAGGAACAGAAGACGAGAGTCTTTTGGGAAGATGTTTTACCTGTGGTAGGGCTTGAACAACTGTATCCAGCAGTGCTCGCATTCCTGTGGCCATTTTCAGTAGCTTCAGAACTGCCACAACAAGCACAAGAGAAATGTCAGTCAGACTGAGCTCAGAGGCATCCTTTGTGGGATTTACTAATGACAGTAGAACAAGACAGATGTCCTGTCTCTCCTTGCCCTGGAAAAATGGAACTTTCCCCTCATTCCTCTTCTTGCTTTTTGATGGTACAACCCTAGTTGTTCTTTTTCCTCAAGTTCATATCCCTTTTACTAAATATTTTGTTTCTACCACCCATGTCTATAGGGCTGCTCCTGCTTCACCAGACAGTCTAGCCATGTGCTTTTTCCCAGGAATGTGTATCCTAATTGTCCTTCTGCTCTGATTTTTCCTTCCATCCCTTTCTCTTCCTTCAGCTATCACAGTTATGCCATCTTGGCACACCTTGGCCACCACCTGTGCAAATTTCAACCTGCTTGGTGACCTCTGCTCCCCACACCAATTCTATAGTTGCCCGAAAAATGAGTAACAGAAAAAGTTCAGCTCTCACATGATCTGCCCACCCTCCCAGTGCTTCACCTCCCAGGGAACCAGAAAGCCTGAGTTTCTAGGGTGCCCTAGATCCTATAATCCCTGCTGAGATGTGATGAAGGACACCCCAGAGGCTCCTCAAGGGCTGGGGACAGGGCAAGCTCACGACTCTACAGCCACTGCTCCATGAGTCATGGCGCCAAGTTGCACTCCATGGCCACATACAGCTCTACTCTGGCCAGTGTCTCTCTCACCCCGGGCGATACGCAGCACCCTCATGATCCGGATGATAGTGGGGTTAATTGGGAGAGCAGCGTTGATTTCAATCTCTTCCAATGTGATGCCCATGACAGACAGCAGCACAATGGCCAGATCTAGCTGGTTCCACCTTTAGAAGAAAAATTAAAGAGAATAAACGAAGACAGAGTTTTTCCATTTTCCTGAGAAAGAAAGGTACTCATCTCCACTTCATCCTAAACATTTCCTTATTTATGAGTTCAAGGCCCACTCTGAGTCAGCCTATATGGGATTTTCCAGAGAAACAGAAATTCACTTTGCACACACCCTAAGCAGCCAGAGGCAAGCCAGCCTGATCTGAAAGCATGGAGCTGTGTAACTGTGGCACCATGCTTTGACTAATGGGCTCAGCTTTTTACAGCCTTACTACCTTGAATCAACTTTGCTATATATGTTCTGCTTCAGCATGCTCACAGTTTGCCTCAAGGGCAGGAAAAAAAAGTCTCTCTCTAACCTCATCTCCTTTGCTTTCTATCCTAACAGCAGACTCCAACCAAGAGGCAGTTTTTGGACAACTCTTGCTATTGCCTAGGCATTGCAGCTTTGTGGAGGATGAGGTTAGGTCCATGCTGTGCAGAACTGGGAGGCAGTCAGAGCACTCTGCCACCACTTCACAGTCTAGATAGGGCACCATTCCCAAACCTCTACCCCAAACCCAGCTGTCCCACAGCCACAGCTGACAACCCTCTACTCACCTGTCTTTGAAGAATCGTCGCAGACCAAATGCCACCAGCTTGAGGACTGCCTCAAATACGAAGACAGTGGTGAACAAGTAGTTACAGTACTTGAGGGCGGTCTCCAGGGACTGCCACAGAAAGAGAGAGAAAAGAATTGAGGCAAACCCAACATCAAACACATAACCCCACTGTGCGGGGACTTTCCTAAGTGCCAGGAATTCATCCTGGGTTGTGGAAGCTGTCCCAGATATTCATTGTGGGGTGGGGAAGCTGCCCCACGCTTCCTATCTATTTGAATGTGGAGGTCACCTACTAAGGGCAACCACCCAACAAGTACCTTTCTTTCTCAACCACCCTTAGAGCCAGCCTCTCTGCCCCATGCTCTTCTCAGGATCAGTTACTGCTCCTTTCTCCTGTACTGTTCAGCATAATTTGGAGGAGGAGGCTATTGCAAGAGAACCCATGAAATGCCATCAGGCTTTTCTTCTGCCAGTAGCCCATGCCACCTGAATGACACCTTGTTAATGGCACTGACATAGCTATCAACCAGGAGTGAAGCACAGAGGTTACTCTAGTTGTGGATTCAGGTCATCTCTGACCAGAGGAAACCCTGCTGTGCCTTGGTCTGGGGCCAGCACATCACATCTCTGAGCTGTTTGGCTTCTGGCTCTTTTAGGTGCAGCCCCTTCATGACCACCAAGAACCAGTGTGAGCAGTGGGCAGCTTTTGATGGCATTTTGTGCTGGAAGGGCTTCAAGTGCTTTGAGATGATTGTTCAACAGAACCTGACAGCAGGCTGGCTTGGTTGGAACTGTGTTCCAGGGAAAGGAGCTGAAGAGTAAGAAAGAGGGGTGACTTGTTGAGGAACAAAGATCTGATGTGAAGACACCAAGAGATAAAGATTGAGAGTTCCTGAAATATAAAGCTGGGCCCCATCTAGGGCAAGATGAAAGTTGGGCTGTTGGGCAAGGTGGGCAGGAAACAGAGGAGCACAGCAACAGATTTGAATGTGAACAAACAGATTCAGCTCCTGATCAAAGCCTGAGCTATCTCAGACATCCGTTCAGACACCAGAGCTGTCACCTAAACCAAGGGTCTTCTGAAGAGAAAACTGAAATGCCACTGGGCAGATGTCATGATGAATGCTTTGTCTAGATATGGAGGCAGAAGGCTCCTTTGATATGTGCAGCATACATTTTTCCCACCAAAGGCATGTGCAGCTTTGCCAGGAACACTAAGAGGTACATGGTCTGTATCCAAGCAAAATGTGAAATTTATTTGGCCTCCAAGGTGCTGTATTTGGAATCACACCCTGCAGCTGAGAGAGGCTCTGCTCAGCACTTTGGCCCTGCAGCTTCTCTTATGAAGAAGAGGTGGCTTGGTAAAGATGTCCCATCCCATGACATACAACCAGCCACTCTCAGTTCTCTTAGCTGAGGCCATATGGCAGGGAAATTGGACCGATATTTGGAAATATGATGCAAAGCCTGAAGCTCTCAGGACACTGCTGCTTCCACCACTCCTATTAGATCCAGGGGAAAATAAAAAGCAGAGCAGGCAGCTAAATTTGGGTGACCCACATATCCACTTGCTAATATAAAGCACAGAGATTTAATTGCATCATGCTTTCTAGGGGCTTGATTCTTGCTCAGATACCTTGTCTCTCTTGATTTTACTGGATAACAGGTGTCTGAGTAGGAACTACCTTTTTGGATACAGATGAAAATCTTCATATAAATTTGCCTACTACAAAACTAATTCCTACAAAACTTTAACACTAGATTTTAGAGACATCCAAGAGTCCTACTTGTGCTAGAGGGCAGTGATCACTAGAGAGCTGTACCAAAACGACAATGTCTGGAGGCAGGACTTATCTCCATGATCTCACTCACCACAGGTTGGTTGTAGTGCTCCAAGGACATAGTGACCACGTTGAGGCAGATGATGAAAGTGATGAAGATGTCCAGATAGTGGCTGGTGCAGACCGAATGAATAAGGAGGCGTATGTGGCAGTAGGTAGCATAGTACGGCAAACGCTGTGCCTCTTCAGTGGAAAAAGGGATATGGGCAGAGTTAGGAAGAAATTGGAAGAAAGAGAGAAATGGGTAAGAAACACTGAGGAGGGAGAAGGCATAAGATTGGTAATAGTCATTGAAAGAAAATGGAATGTAGTTGGGAGAGAGAAAAACCAGAAAAGAATAGGTAAAGATAAAGGACATAGGGAGGAGGGGAAAAAATAACAACAACAACAAAATAACAACAACAACAAAAAGGAAAGAAGAAATGGGGAAAAATATGTAGGAAAAAAGGCAAAGAACAGAATACTAGAAAGAAAATCTGTTAGTCTATGTTTGTGGGAACGGTGCTAAATCAGCATTTTATGTCTTGACAAATTAAGATCACTTATGATAAAAGGGAGCAGATGGTTCAAGGAGAGGCCCTGGGGTGTTATAGCAGAGAAGGGGAAAACTGAAGCAGAGGAAGGGAAAGCATGCCCATAGGCTGTGAATGGAAGTCTGGGTAGTAGGGATGATTTCCAGAAGCAAGTTTGCTTTAGCAATCTTTATCTCAAGGTAATTCAAAACAAGACAGAAACACCAGGAATAGATTTCCTTCTCCACAGGTTTGGCATCCCAAGGAGTGACATTGCAACACTGGGGTCACTGGGACACAAAACACAAGAGTCTTCTTTATTTTTTTCCCTCTTCTATAAATTTGGGTGTAAACACAAAGAATAATGTGTTGATTATTGGTTCTTCTTAAACCACCAGCTGAGCTGCAGGAAGCCCAGTTGGGACTCTACCCCAAGCACAGGAAGCATATTAATGTGTGCATGCCCCATGCCAACAGCGCCTGTCAGCATGTGCACAGGGGTGGTTTTGGTACATTATCTCCTGAGGAGAAGGGTGCTAAAACCCTTCCCCAGTGCCTTCTCTGGAGTTCCAGCAGACCTCCTCAGCCACTCCTCTTCCCCAGACCACCCCAGTGAGATGTGTGGTGACACAGCAGTGGTGCAGGAAGGAAGGCTGAGAACATGGCCAAAAGTGACGAATTTTGGAGACCAGCCCATTGGGAAAGAAAAAGAAGAGGAAAAAGTTTTTCTCAGAAAACCCTGGCCTACGAACCAACCAAACACTTAGGCTGTGCCTTACTCCTTCGCTTCTTCTCCAAGCGTCTCAGGCGCTTCTCCTCCCGCCGGCGCGCTTCCTCAGCCTCCTGGTGCTGCCGGCACTTGTGGAAGTTCTCCACCACCACTCCCACGAACATGTTGAGCACAAAGAAGCTGACGATGAGGAGAAAGGAGATGAAGTAGAGTAGCATCCAGGGGTTGTTGTTTGTCACTGGCTGGAGTGGGAGGAGAACAGAAGCAGTGATTGTCTTAGCAGTAGAGGAATAAGGATGTGGTGGGCGGCAGCCCAACAGATCCTGCTTTACAAGGTATGGAAATAACCATGTGTGGGCCAGGAGGGAGCCAGCATGCCCAGAAAGACACATGACATTATTGTTTCTTCATTACAAATAGATAAAGGCCCACTGACACTACCACAGACACCCGCAGCATAGCCACAGCTACACATGCCTGCATGGACTAGACAAGACCATAAACCTGACCCCTTGCAAATAGGTGAGCAAAGGATTTAGAACGGGCCTGGGAGGGACTCTTGGTTTGAGGGAGGTATCTGAAGCAGAAAGTTAAAGGATGCTTCTGCCTTATGAGCACAAGGAAAGTGAAAAGGCCCTTTCACAAGAAAAGTCCATGTACCTGCTGGTCAACAGCCACAGCATCGAGTCCATTATACATAATATTGACCCAGCCATCCTTGGAAGCCAGAACAAAGAGGGACATCAGAGCCTGCAACATATAAAGCAAAGCTGATGTGGAGCAGGTGCATCTGGCAGGCAGAAAAAAAAGTATTGTGGGTTTATGCTGTAACACACACAGCACTGAAATACTCTTCCTGTGTCTCTGCACACATCAAAACCTTCTCCATCCCCTGTGGAGGACAAGGGAGGGGGTGACAGGAAGCCATGTGCAGCCAGACCCACCAGAGGAGAGAGGCTGTGAATAACATCTGCTTTGTGGCAGGAGAAAAGAGAAAATCAAGCTCTCTGCTGCCACCACTTTTCTTTCCCACTCATCCTGTAAGTATAATTTTGATACCAATCCACTAGTGACACAGCTTCTGCATGGACATCCATGCCAAATAACTGCTCTTTCTGGCCCAGACATTGGCTTTCCAGGCACTGCATCCGTTCCCTGAGGAGGAGACAAACCCTGTATTGGGTTCCCATTAGAGGGAGGGGCTGTCAGCAGACTCACCTGTCCCAGGTTGTCGAAGTTGTACTTGTGGTGCACCCACTTGTAGTTGGCTGCCACGCAGTCAGAGCGGTTGGTGATGTTCCTGATGTCAACCCCCAGGCAGTGGTAGAACTTGCCCTTGAAAAGCTGCAGGAGGGGAGTGACCCCATCAGGGTCACATTCTCCACAGGGTTCGCCACAGGGTTCCTTCCCCATGCTCCCTGGGATGTTGCTAAGATGCTGCATGGCCCGCAAGACTGCAAGCCACATAGAGCATGACAGGGACACCACCAACACAATGTAGAGCACAGGCTCAACCATTGCAAAAGAGCCAGGACCGCCCTTGTAAGCTCACACCTAGCTTTTCATCCTCATCCATTGCCCCAGGCTAGCAGTGACTGTAAGCCCACCATCTGACAGCCCTCAAAGGCAGCCTTTCTGGGTACAAAGGGAAAAAAGTATCTTCTAATCAGCCCCCTAGAGTAATCTTCCCTCCCTGCTTCCTTCTTACTGAGAGTGCTGATGGGAGAAGAAGATCTCATCTGAGGGTAAAGAACCAGAAAAAAAAATCCTCTTCTTCCCATATATATTTTTTCACAAAGCTGCACTGCACTGCTGTGACTTTCTACTCAGGGCTCTTTTCCCCATATGGAAGGTACTGGATTGTGCATTTGTACAGATACATCAGCGCAAACTAAGTATAGCGCATTCCCTGAGATGGAAGTAACGCCCACATCCTTGCTCCTCTGCAGCGCAAAAGCCAAAAATAAAGAGGACTAAATAAAAAAAATTAAAGTAGTTTGTGGGTGGGTTTAGGGTTCAGAGTGCGGGGGAGAAAGAGAGCTGACTGGAGGCAGGATTCATGTGAGCAGGCACTGAGCTGCTTGTCCTGTGCTGTGCCAGCCCTGGGCTCTCCCTATGACACTGACCCAAACCCTGACCCAGCTGCTGCCAGGTGTGAGCATAAACTTCTATCTCTCATGTCCAGCAATGCCTGCACTTACTGAGCACCCATCTGTACTTGCCAAAGGCTGTGTCATTATGGAGATGACTTGTGGGAGAGGGCAAACATAGAAAATCACTGGCTTCTCTGTCTCTCCTGCTCTGCTTGGCTCCCTGTGTCTGTTATAGGACCTGGGGGTACAGGTGCCCATGGCAATAGGGGGCTCAAGGGGGATACTATTTGATGGACAGTAACAACCTACCTGCACACCCAGGATGCCAAAGATGATGAAGAAAGCACAGCAGATGAGGACAATGTTTCCTATGGGCTTGAGGGAAGAAATTAGTGTCTCCACCACCAGCTTCAGACCAGGGGCTCGACTGATGACTCTGAAGAGGAAGGGAGGGGAAGGGTGATAAAGGACAGGGCAGGGACGTTTGGCCTAAGCTAAGCATTTTCAGCAGTGGCAGACCCCTGTCTCCCTATGCAGTGATCCCTCAGTGGAGATCCCTCCCCTGTGATCAAAAAACCTGTTCTTTCCCATGGACTTATTGTTTGATGAGGTACCTCCAGCATCAGACACATATATGGTTAAGGGGGACCTCCTTGTGGCTTATTGCTTGTTAAAGACCACACTTTGCCTGGCACAGCTGGATCTGACCCCGGGACTCCTCCTGGGGATAACCAGTGGGAAGAGGGGGCTGAACAGAGCTCAGTGGGGTTCTGACCGGAGGGGCCGTAGGGTGCGCAGCAACCGGAGCACTCGCAGCACCCCCAAGATTTTGGCACCGCCAGCAGAGGCCACTGAGACCACAATGTCAATGAGAGACACAAAGACCAAGAAGCCATCCAAGATGTTCCAACTGCTGCGGAGATAAGCCTGGTCCCCAAAATACAGGCCTAGAGAGACCACCTGGAAGAGAGGGGAGAGAAGAGGGGGTGAAATAGCTCCTATGTTACCTGGTAGAGGGCAACTATGGAGAGAATGGGAGGAGGGGAAATAGTTATCAACTCCTCATGACACTGAAGTGTCATCTCATAATCTTTTCCTTTCACTTGGATGTCTGTGAAGGAAAGCACCATTTTTCTGCCTCCCTGAGTAACAGACACTGCAGGGGACACACAGGAAACCTTTCCCTGCCACACCAAAGACTTGGGGAAAGTCTCCTGGTTCAGAGATCACCTTGGAGTTAAAGTCAGGCACCAAATGCATACTTTGGCTCTTAAAGGGGTAATTTGTTTGGCAGCAGTTCTCAGAAATAGTGGGTGCTACAGAAATTGGTGGCCATGGGAAGATATTAGCATCCTGCAAATCACAGGCAAAATTCAGATATTAATTTTAGGGGTTTAACTTCCAGCACACAGTTTTAGGACTTTTTCCCAAACATGAGAAAGCAATAACAAGGTTTTCTGATTGTTGCAAAGTACTTTGGCATCTACTGAATAATTATCTCAACTTTGAGCATGTCATTAATATTGTTGTAATGTCCCCCATTCTTGCTCCAGGAGAAAGGGAATGGACATTTGACATCATTACACAATCCATACTTGAATGCCAGCTATCCTTCGTGAATACTAAGATCCAACTGGATCTAATACCTACAATAAACATCTCTATGCCTAACGAGACAGGGCTGAACCCCAGGCAGTATCTGCCTTTATAAAGGTAGAGGGAAGGACTGGCACACTGAAAAGATTAATAGATTTTAAAGTGGTGCTGAGCAAACATGAACAGTGGAAAAAGGCTCTGAGCTGTTCATCTCCAGTAACTTACCTTCAGTGTCATTTCAGCTACAAAGATAGCTGTGAAAATGTAGTTGGACACAGTGAGAAAGATTCTTTCCTAGAAAAAAATAAACAAAAAATCAAAACAGAAAAAGACCTTAAATGTATTTTGACTACTTCTTGTTACTCTGGCAGGCCGCTCTGATGATCTTGATATTTGTGCATTCCTGTGAAGGGTCTGAAAGTTGATGAAATAAGGGAAATGCCCTTGGCAGAGGTCAGTGCTAGCCAGCTTTCCTCTCATATACCTTGGCTGGGACAGGATCCTACGCAGTTCCGCCAGAGCATAATGGATGGGATTTTTTTTTGCATCCTGTAAATTTGGTTTCAAGGCACCCTCTGCCCTTTTCTGTCAGTGCTGCTCAGGCCTAACCTGCTGCATTGACCTGGGACTCTTTCCGGAAGAGCTGCTGAGCACAGACCACAGATTGTGTCCCAATGCAGCAGTCTGGGTGTTAGCTAAGGCAGACAAATAGAAAAAGTAATTTCACTTCCAGTTTGAGCCACCTCCAAGATACCTCAAAAGCAGCATACACAAATAATTATGTGCCGTTCCCACAGCATGGACGTTACTTCTATCTCTCAGTTCCCAGTCCTTGTCCCTTTTGCCATTTATCTCTTAGATGCAGGTTCCTGGAGGAGACTCTTACTTTCCAAGACAGAAGGAACTAGGCTTTCTGTATTATAAAGTGGATTGCCCCATTATAAGAGCCTGCAGGGGAAGCACACATTTATGTCAATAACTGGTATTTAGGTATTTGAATAGATGAGTTGGAGGTGGTGTTCAATGCTGAAGTTCTTTCAGAGATCATACCAGTACCAGGAACACTCAGGAACCACTGTTAGAGTTGTGCTAAAAAGTGGGTGACAGGTAATGGTTCTCACCGTGCTTCTGTGTTCAATCTGGGGTCTTTCCAGGGCAATTGTGATGCAGTTCAGGAAGATGAAGGCCAGTACTACGTGGTCAAAGAGCTTGTGAGCAATGATGGTTTGGCAGAGGAGGCGAAATCTGCAAGAGAGTTCCAGTAGGCACCCGTGCCTTGGGCAGAATGAATTTAGCAGCAAAGAGGAGACAGAATTAGGCATTCTGGCCCAAACTGGGCTTTGATATAGCAGCTTTCCTATCTCTGATACTGGATGCCCCTTGAACTAGCAATAGCCCAGGGTCACGCGGAGCCTGGAGCAGAGCAAGGGCAGAGGAATGAGCTGAATCTCCACTGATTTCCCCAGTGCCAGTGTGGTTTCCTAAACACTATGACCCTCTGCTCCCCTCTTGCCTTGTAAAGAGGCTGAATTCTAGTTTTCCTCATAAACTCACACTTTGTACCATCCCACAGCAAAGAGGCCACATGCTGAAAGCTCAGGAGAGGCAGGTAGGTTAGCAGTCATGGCGACCACACTTCTGAAAGACACTGTGTACATTAACATAGGTGTTACCCAGAGTAAAAAGTTCTCCCTTGCTACCTATAATGAAAGCCCTTTCTTTTCAAGAGGCAATATGCGTGGGTGAGAATACTGTTGGCTGGGGAACATGGACATTTTCTCCTAGTGAGATCTCTTTAACAGGAAGAATTTAACCCAAAATTCCTTTTTTTATGCAAGAAGAATTCTCACTTTACCCTAAAAGGTGTGATATAACTGGTAAGTTGGTACTGGGACTGTAAATTAAATGAAGATGCTATTCTGGTACCAGGGGAGGAAATATCAGTATTATGAAGTCATCAATAATGCATTCTTTATCCTCTTTGTGTTAACATTAGTATTCCCTGCCTTGCTTTGCTGTAAGTATTTATGATTACAGAAAATAAAAATGGGATGCTCAAAAGGGAGGGAAGATCACAATAGCTATTTAGAATGCTTAACTTTCCTTTCATTGCTAGAATCTAGGAAAAAAAATGTCATTTGACTGTAGAACAGACAACAGAGGAAAAATTACACATTCTCAGCTGGTAAGTTTAAAGTTGCCACCTAACGTCAGGGGATGTGGCCAGCAGAGCAACAGAATCTGCCCCATCTTCTCAACCTTCTCATGGCAAAAACTGCACAAACCTGTTCTGCGGAGAGAAGAGATATATGGACCAGTCTTCCCGTAACTCACACCAGTCTGGCTTATAGACTTCCATCATCTTCCGAATGCGAAAGCACAGGCTCTACAGGGATGCAGTAGAAGGAGTTGTCACTGGTCACATTCCCACTTGCCTGAGAGAGACATTCTTCCTTTCACATCTGACTCAAACACACCACTACCTGCTTTTCTTTAATCCCTCAATTGAAAAAATCAACTCAAAGGCAACAAGTCATGGAGAAGAAGGTAGAAGCTTTTTGCCAGGGCTTGTTTACCTCTTGGCATCTGGTTTCCTCCCCAAATTATGAAAAATAAAAGTGCTGGTGTCCTTTCTAGAGTAGGATGCTGTCCTATGATGCCTTCTTATCAGTGTTGGAGGGACTGTGTTACACAAGGGCAATGTTTCCTTCCTACCTCAGCTAAATGAGAAGTCAGGGCAAGAAGACTTTCTGTTGGCACTCGGATTGAGAATTTCATACAGACATTTATATCTATTCAATTTTCAACTGACCCTCATTCCACTTTTTCCACCCTCTGATCTGCTCAAAGGTTGCTGCCTCCCAGGCTGATACCACAAAACCCACTTGCCTTGCCCATGGTGCTTGTGCTTCCTGCTCTGGTCTGCGGATGTTCCCCATGCAAAACTCTCACTGTTGCACAGCCTGACCTCTCCTATCTTGTAGAAATCACTGGCTGCACTGCTCTGAAATAACAACCCCTGAATGACCACATGTACATCTCACATCTGCCTTCCTCCCACCATCCGCCTGCCTTGCAGGTAGCCTGACAATGTGGTGTGAGGTTGTCTGTGCCTAGAAAATCCTATCTGCATTCAGTGCTGTCCTCCATCTTTCCTAAAGCACCTTTGCAAGCTTTCCCATCCACACCCAAGAAGACTGAAATTTGAGGATGGATTTGGGGTTTCCCAGTGCACTGTGATGTAACCCCAGGCTCCTCCACTAAGTACTCACATAATCTATTTCTTCATCATCCTCTCCCTGTTCTTTGTGGTTGTTCATCTTTGGGAAGATCTCCTTGACAATACTGGGCATTTTCCCATTGCAGTCCTGATGCTCATTGGCCCCAGGCGGTGCTCCCAGCTTATGGGTCACTCTGTGGCTAGAAGGGACTGAGGCCAACTCCAGCAGGTCACAAGAGCCTTTGTTATCCAGAGAGAGTGTCCGGCGATGATGAAACACCCTTCCTGTCCCATCTGGCTCCCCATCTGCCGCCTTGTGCATTTCCCCAGACAGGAGGGACTCATGCTCAGCTGAGGGAGGTTTATGTTTCAGGCTGTGTCCCCGGGCCAGGCTGTTCCAGCTGGAGCGACGGCTTCCCCAGGCTCCGCTGCGGCTCCAGGCACTGTAGTGGGAACTGCGGGAGCTGGACTGTAAGAGAGTGGGATGAGGATTCAGTGACTCTGGGCACAAGGAGAGAGCACGCGATCCTCTCTCAGATCTCCTGATCTCCCTGAGCCCCTAAGCCAGAAGGCTGCCATTTATCAGACATTGAACAAGTTGCATGGTTGGAATTCAGCCACAATCTTGGTAAATCTGACAATAAATTGATAATGAGTTAGCAATGGTGTTGACTGTGATTACTTTATAGCACCATCTGTGTGCAAAGCACTTTCACGGAAGGTAAGTAATAAAGCCAAAGGCCAGGAGCCTGATACTGTTACTAACACCAGCACAGAGCAAGAGTAAAGCTCTCAAAAAATCTGATTTGCAGCTTTTTACACTGTGCTGGGGTTAAGGATAACACAAGGTGATGGATCATCTGGCACATCATCTTTGAGTCCAGTCTTAGTAAAGGGAGAAAGGAGAGAAACAGGCTTGTTGGTTACAGTCTAGTCCAACCACATCCGCAAGGTATCACATAATACATGGCTGCTAGCACTCTCTGGAAATAACAGGGGCATGAACCCTTTAAGCACCGAGGCACTCCCCAGAGCTGTGTATGCCAGTGGGTAGAAACCCTGGAAACTGATGTTAAAAGGTGGACAGGTCTGAGATGCACTGGTTAGACAACCTGCAATGCTTGGGGAAGGTGCTATGGGGCAGCAGAATCTGCTATGGAGAGCTCAAAGACAAGATTTCCACTGTTACAAAAGCTCTGATATGATCCCATCTGTAACGGGACTTGGTGTTCTGGCATCACCTCTTCACTCAAGGCATCATTTTGTGTCCTTTGCTCTAGGAAAACAAGGAAAAGGCAAGGAGGAAAAACATGTTCCACTGTGAGAGGGAGACTGTCTTCTTGGTGTTCTCCCTCTCCCACACTCAAAAGAATATAGATAACTGACCTGGAAATAGACTTCAAAAATCTGGAAATTTAGAAAAATAATGTGAACTGATGTAGATTCTTACGACAGGCAATGAAGTTGTGTTAGAGGTCTACAGCAGCAGTGCAATTCTTCCTAGAAACCCCCAGCTGATGGCAGAAAGCCAGCAAAGTGCTTGGCCTTCAAAAGAAGGGCATGACACATGTTTATACTTCCTCACTCACCAAGGACCTCTGGTCATAAGTCATTCTCCCCAGGGACATCACACTGGTCTTCCGGGAGCCAACAGCAACACGAATCTGGTCAAGTTGCAGTGAGTTGCGTGAAGAGTTAGTGACCCCCCCAGAAATCACTGGTGGGTTGGAAGAGGGCAAAGATGGGTCCAGATGTCCATTAGGTGTCACAGGTATTGCACAGAGCTTGGGATCTAAGTGGAAAGATGCAGAAAGAAGAATGAGGAAAGAAGGTGGGTTCCTCACTATCCAGTGACTGCTTTGATGCCTAAGCAATTTAGCACATTAACAGCAGCTAACAGATTGTTAGCCCTTTAGCATCAATCGACATCTATTTCTCTGATTTAGGGTGTGGTGACAAAGGCAGTGCAAGCTGGTAAGGCTTTAAAGTCATTTCCTCAACCTCCAAAACCAACCACATCTCTCCTTGGGGACAGACAGATGAGCAGAGTGATGGCCAAGCAGCCTCAGACTGATAGGCAGAGCATGAAGGCGAACAGGGGCATGAGAGTGTTCTTCTGCATGCCAACAGCAGACACCAGCATCTTCAGGTCTGAAATTCCACCAGCTGTCAGATTGGCTACTTAAAGCAGTTAGACTGAAACACTGGGCAAGAGACTAAGATGTAGGGATAGCCACAGCCACCCATATACTGGAGATCACCTTAAAATTCCTGCAATCACACTGCATACAAAAACTGCATCCCAGTTTATTCTACTACACTGCCCTTTTCCAAATCACTGATCTTTGACCTTTAGGATTCAGGACACTTTTGAGGGAAATCTTAAGTCCTATAGATGACTATCAGCATTTTTTGAGATGCATGGAGAGGACAGGGTATTGAATTTTAACACCTGAAAGGACTGGAACAATTATTTTTGTTTGACTTATTGCATAATGAAGGTCCCTTATCTGCATGACAGACAGCCATGAGTCCACTAACATCTCTGTAACCTCTTTCTCCTCTGCCATCTCAGGGGTTTGACTGCCTGCATTCAGCATAATCTCTGATATGTTGCAGCCATGTAACTCAAGAAAGGACTGCTTTGAAAAGAGCTAAGTTGCAGGAAAAAACTGTGAGCCAAAAACTGGAGCCACTGCTTCCTGCTGTGGGAGCTGCATTTATGCTGAGAAATGTCCCGTGGTGCTTGTCTGAGTTGTGCTGTGAGTGTGCTTGTACCTATCCTTGCACCTTGTTGATCGTGATCTTGTCTTGCTGACTGGACTTCTTGGCTTGACCTCAGACCTTCCTCACCACTATGGGCTTGCCTGGTAAAAATCTGAATCATTGGCAGACCCTTACTAGTGTCAGTTGATCTGCTCCGCTCACCTTGTGCAAGAGAGTACAGTGTGGCTCCTGCCCTCCTGTCTGGTTCTCTCTCCCCTTCAACTCCTAGCTTACCATCCATTGTGGAACAAGCTACTCTTTCTGCTCCCTGCCACCAAGTCCTGTTTGAAATATAATACCTCTTGTTGAAAGATTTTCAGTCTTTGAGGGATAGAGACCTTACCAGGTGATTTGTACTCAAGTTGTTCCCACTCTTAATTATCTCTTCTTGAAAATATATGGGGGGTTTTTTCAGCCTGAATTTGTCTAGCTTGAGCTTCTAACCTTTATAATCTCATTTGCCTTTTTTCTGCTCAATTAAAGTGCTCTCTGCCACCACAACTCCCTCCTTATGGTCTACAACTACAGAGAGAGTGATCAAGTAACTTTCCTGATTTCTCTAAGCTTCATTAGTTTCTCACTATGAGGCAAGGCTTCCAGGTTTGCCCGAGTCCTTTTTACCATCTTGGTCTCCCCTCTCCAAATGTGGGTTTCAGATTTGGATATAGTGTTCCTGAAATGGTGACCCTGAAGATAACCAGAGGCAGCCTCACTTCTCACTTCCAGTTGCTGTTCTGGAGGTCATTCAAGAAGTGTTTCACTTAGCTACCACACTCCTCAGGATGCCAACATGTCTCTGTTTTTCCACAAATAACACCACAAACTGGCATAAAGCTCAAAATAAAAACTGGCAGGTTCTCAAAAGTGGGAGTAAATTTTCTGCAGAATCTGCTTTTAGATTTCTCACCAAACAGCAGAAGGACACAAGAAAATAAGACTGTTTGAGCTATTGTACCTGAGCCTTCCTGGACCTCTTGGAATTGATCAAAATCCTCCATGTTTGAAGAACTTTGATCTTCATCTGAGTATGACCGGTTGGCATCACCCTGGAACACACAAGTTTAGAAGCTGGAAACTCAAACAGAAAAGTCCATTTGTTATTGTCTTTCATTTCTGGAACAACTGCAAAATTGTCCTTGGCTGTCAGGCATTCAGTGTGATCACTGGAAAGAGTCTTGTGTGATTTGGGATGGTTGATAGAATGCACTGCTGCTTTTGGATGGGTAAAGGGCTCACCCTAAGGTAGGTTCTGTTGTATTACACAGAACAGAAATTGTGAATCCCCTTCCAGAGAGCCTCTTTCCTTGAAAGGATTAACACTGGGTTTTTTTTTTTTCCTTCTGTTTAATTGAATACTACCTTAACAAGGGTGATTTAATGAGTGAAATTAAAGACAGATGATACTTTGTAAGTCCTCCAGTCCAGTATCCTCAAAGTGTCACAAAAGATCCATTTTTAGCACCTCTGTTCCTCTTCCTGATGAAGCCTTGGTGGCAGCTCACCTCAGCCTGGAATCCCTCCACAAGAATGGCCACCAGAAGATTGAAGAGTACATAATTGCCAAATGTCATGAGAGCTACAAAGTAGAGGGAAGCCCATGGCGAGGTGGAGGCCATGCCATTATAGAGTACAACATTCCAGTCCTCCTGGGTTAGAATCTGCAAGAGAGGATGAGGAAGTCAGATAAACATGAAGGAAGAACATGAAGCTTATTCCTAGAAAAGTACAGTCAAAGAATACACATCAGAACCAGACCAGGCCTCTGAACTTCCCCATAACCACATACCCACTGTCACTGTCCAGCTGTGGCACTGCACCAAAAACCTTAGCTGAGCAAGAAGAAACAAGAACAACCATCAGGACAGTTATGTGCTGAGGTGAGAGTGTTAAACTTGGGAGTTGCCATAACAGGAGTGACCTTTACACACCATCTCCTAGGAAGGAAGAAGGTCATCTGAGATACACACCAGTCGTTTGATTCCAATATGCAATTGTTCTTCCTCCACAACCTTTTCTGCTGTCAGGAGTCAGTGCAGTGCTCCTCAGAGAGGAAAAAGCATCTCCTGATCCTCTTCACTTTACCCTGGACCACCCATAGAGAGCAAAGTGAGCTCACCTGGAAGACAGTGACAATGGCCCACAGCAGGGAATCAAAATTCTTCCGGTCAGGAACTGTATCTCCTGTGTCTGTCCTGAGGCTGAACTTGCAACCAAAGATGTGCATTCCTAGGATGCTTTGGAACAAGATGGTGTCAAATATAAATATTGCTGCTACCACAATGAACTCATCATAGCAATTCGCTTCTCCTGAATATCTAATGCAACATCACAGCAGCAAGGGGTACAACATTGCAGTCAGACTACTGGGAGCTATCTGTAAAGAAGGAACTACATATTGCAACCCTGTAGGTCACCAAAAATTTTGTTTTCCATCTGAGCTGACTCAGAGCTTATATATTCCCCCCAACCTGTCAGTCAGATATGTTCTCTCTATTGTCCTTTTTGCTCTCATATGTCTTCATCTTGCTATCAGGGCATCCATGGCATGCACAGACAAACTTTCTTGGTTGCTTCCTGCTGCTCTTCTACCAGAGTCAGCCTCCAGACTGAACTGTTCCTGTAGATAGTGCTGATTAGCAGGAGACTTCACCTATCTCGTAATAGGACATATGCTCAATGTCTGCATTTGCTGGCAGTATTTCACCACCCCATCCAGACCAAAATCCTCAGCTGCTGAATCCAATTTAAGGCAGGAACAAGTTCAGCCCTTATGAAGAAAATAAATGTTTCTCAGTGCTGCCTTGCCCTGGACAAACGGGCAAGATGAGTTATGCAGTCATGCTCTGAAGCTGCTGTCCCCATGACCCACACAGTGCCACTCCAGAACACTGTGAGCTGACTGCCTACTCACCTGAATATGAAGATGAAGAGCATGAGGAGCATGCAGAAGGTGGCTACGTTGTCCATAGTCTTCATCAGCACCACAAGCTGGCGGCGCAGTGCCGGCATGAAACGCACCAGCTTCAGCACCCGGAGGAGTCGGAATGTCCTCAGCACAGAGAGGCCCCCATCTGCCTGGCCAATAATCTCCCAGATGCTGAAGTCCAGAGAAGCACAGGAAGTAGGAGGGACAAAACAAAAGACAAGTGAACAAACAGAAGAAAACGAGGAATTACAATGCTAAGTCTTCACCTTGGCATTGGCAGTACAAAGGAGTGAGAGAGAAAATATGTCTAAACAAGACAGAATTATGAACTACAGGCTTATCCTTGTATGTTGAAAGCTGCATTTATGCTGTAAGAACATGAACATGGCAGTACATGTTGCAGGAATGAAGAAAGGCTTGCAGCATTAAATTCCAGCAAGATAAGTTCTTCTATCACATTTTAAACCTTTGCAACATCTTCAATTTGTGCATTTTCAAAATATTTCATTGCTAGTATTTGTTGTGAACTTAACAAGGCAGATGCAATTGCCTCCACTCTACAAAGGAGAGAACTGAGGGATAGAAATGCTGTCTGGGTTGCATAGCACCAACACCAATTATTGGGAAAAGACTTCTTGATCTCCCAGTCCTTGCTCTTGTATATCAGCCCAGCTCCTCTCAGTGTAGCTGCTAAATCCTTTTTAAAAAAGTGTTCAAGCTCTGTGGTACTCTTTTCTATGTGTATTTCATCTGATCCCCAAGGCTCTTGTCACCTGATGATGACGATGATACTGTCAAAGATGTTGTAGGGGTTGCGAAGGTAATCAAAGAGACCAAAAGCAGCAAGTTTCAGAATCATCTCCAGGGCAAACATGCTTGTAAAGACAACATTGCTGATCTCCAAGATGTTGGTCAATTCCTCTGGCTAGAGAGAATGAAAATTCAGAGAGTCAGAACTGAAAGAGCCTTGAAATTATGGGAAATAAAGTGTTACTGTTCCCAGGGAACAGGGCTTGTAGGGAGTTGCAAATTTCCATGGGTGAAACTAGAGTGGAGCTGGATAGCAACACTTGCACTCCAATTCCTTTGCAGATTTGCTACCTTCATCATAGATTATATCCCTGACAATTTTTTTTTTAATTAGAGGTGATCAGGAGCCTCGCAGCCATTTGCACAGCCAAGGCTGACCAAGCATCTCCTACATCCCACCCCATATCCCATTCCCCTGGCTAAAGGGTGATTTATTTTGTGCAAAGAACTTGAATATTTCTTGAAGGAGAGCAAAATTTGCTGTTTGCAGTCAACCTCTTCCTTCAAGAATTTCTTCCTCTGAGGTTTCCACAGGTAGCTGGCACTTTTTTTTTTCTGAAATTTTGAAAACATTTTAACAACAGGAAGACAGTTCCCAATCTTCCTCTAAACATCACTACTAATCTGCCCCTTTTCCCTCTATTTTTTCACTTCCTAATTTTTTCTCTCCCTTTCCCCACCAAAGCCTTGGTATGCATTAGTTTCCTGGTCTTGCTTCATCAGTCTTAGGCCTCGATCCTCAGAGTGGTCTCAATAATTACCCAAGAAAATATCAAACCAGACAAGACAACAGCAAGGAGGACCACACTGCTAAAACCTACCTGTAAGGGACAGGGAGAGAAGGACAGGGTGAAGAATACAGAAAAAATGGACAGCAAGACGAGAAAGGCAAGTGCACAAGGTGAAAAATCCAAGAATGACACAAAATGATTTTTGAAAAATAAAGAGGGTACATCTTCCTTTGCATTGGTCTGAGCTACCAAGCCACTCTTTCGAGCATCACATAAAATGGATGGGAACAAGAAAACTGCAAATGCCTGTTGTTGAGAGCAAAAGAGGACAGACATTCCTGGCACTGCAAAAACAAAAAAGTGAGTCCCTGGAGGTCAGAGCCAATATTTTTAGCATTAAATCAATATCAGCGCACACGAGGAAGGGAAGTCATGGTCTCTCCCTATAGTCTGCAAAATTGCTGTCTTGCTGAAGAGTGGCCTTTTCATTGGCCATTTCTGTTACTTCTACAGCTGGTAGAAAGGGAAGTGAGGGAGGAATGCAGTTCTGGTTCTGGCTCTCTGCCTGAAGCTGGGGTCTGCTTTCACCCCCGCTCTGAGGCCTCCCAGGGCCAAGATCCTTCCAGATCTTGGTGAACAAATGAACTGAAAACTTCTCACATCTCTGGCTTCTCATGCCCTTTGTTAATTTCTTGCACTCCTCATTGCAGCTTTTTATTTAAATAGTCCATGTCTTTACAATGAAACAAGAGGACATGTCTTTACAATGGATCAATTTCTATCCATAGTTACATCTGAATAGCAAAACCACCCTGAAAATGATGGAGAAAGGAGTGGAGATAAGACAAGAGAGATGGAGAGATGGGAAGGGAGAGATGAAGATCACTTCACTGAGACCCAGCAGTAACAACAATTGCTGAGAATATGAGGTCTATATGTTAAACTGAGATGCCAATTTCAGTCTGAATCAAATAATTATGTCAGTGAAAATAAGCAATGCAAAAAAGCAACAGGTTATGATGGTGGATTATCTTCCTCTCTGCTTTCCATATATTCTCTTGTGCTCTTGTAGGGAGCAACTGATGTTTGAAAAACCATGCTTGCATCTTGCTTGTGGAAAAGGTCACCTGTTTCTCTGTCTCTCCTTCCCTCCTTGATATCTGTTTCTAATGGACCATCAATCAACCCCAGCAAAGCATCCTTCCTAGAGAGAGGGACAGGAAAGACTGGGAAGAGAAAGAAAAACAGAAAGAAGAGATGGACAGAGATAAAAGCAGAAAAAGAGAAATCAAAAAATGAAGTTGGAAAAAAATAAATACACTAGCACCCACAAGAAATAGAGATTGAAAGAGTTGTTTTAAATAGTGTAGTAAAGAGGTAAATGCTGAGAAAGGAAGAGCAACACATAAGAAATGAACTCAGGAAAAAAAGAGGTGATAGAGAAGAGCCAGATGGAGAGGCATTAAGGCAGATCTAGCATTGCAGCCGTTTCTGGAGATACAGCTAATTTGACAGAGTGCAAAGAGCCATCAGCTGAGGGCCAAGGCTTCAGGGTGGGGTTCATCAGGGGTTGCGTCCTGTGTGGCAATGTCTTTGTTCCTAAGGGTGGTGTGGCTGTGAGTGACAATGGTTTCTGGCGGGTTTCTGGGACACAGCTGGTGCAGGGGACTCTTCTCTAGCCAGGGAAGTGTGAACTTGATGAAAACGACAAGCAAATGAGAAAACTGGTTCTTTCCTTTTCTTCCTACTGACACACAGGCTCTCCAACACAGTGGACATGTTGCCTTGCAATTGTGAGGCTCCCACAGACAGCATTCAGTCATTCATCATCTAAACTCTTCCTCCTCCCAGGTTTGCTTAGAAACTGTAAACTGAAGCATCCCCAAGGAAAGAACTGAACTCAAGGCTATTTTAGTCCAAGAAAAAGAAAGAAACACCAGCAATCTCCCCACAAGCAGTCTGTTCACATTGCTAAGACAGGACAGTCTGATTTACCCATCACACTAGAAGTGAAACTTGAACATAATTATGGGAGCTGAGTATTGGAGTAAACAGATTGGCTTGAAGGGGCAAGACCCCAGAGGGCAAGGCATGCCCAGAGCCAGTGTTTTAGCCAGAATGGTTAATCTATCCTATGTATAGGATAGATTTTCTTTCCAAAACCATGAAATTATCTAATTCACATCTTTGTGGAATAAAGTCCTTCATCTCTAACAATGTAGATCAAATACTGAGAGTAAAATATATGATTCAGATTTACATCAGAATTCCTGTCCTGTGATCAGAAACTAGAACTGGGGCAATAGAGGGCAGCAGCTCAGCTCTTTTCTTCTTTTCAATTTCATACTAACTTTGGAGCTCTTTTGCCTTATCTGACTGAAAATATAATTAGTCCATTATCTGGCAGCAGACAGAAACTCCTGCATCATAGCAAAGGCTAAGAAGATACAGATCACCATGAAGCCTGCAGGAAAAGTTTCTCCTAACCAGGAGAATTTGCAACTGTCTAGAAACTGAAGAGTAATTGATGTGACCTATGCAGACCAGCCCCACCAAACCTACATATCACTGCCTCTGTGATGAGAACATGAAAAATAAATACTCCATAAAGTGGTCTCTCCAGCCTGCCTATTTTTACTCACAATTTCAAAGTCACTTAGCAATAATTAGAAGAGCCATAGAAATCAGCTATGGAACATACCAACTTTTACATAAGTTTAATCACCACCCCACAACCAGTGCAGGATTACATGATTGCTATACTCTGGTTCTACAAGGCTGAAGTGGCATGGTTTCATCTACTACTCCAGGGAGACTGTTCTATCCTCACTAAATGTCAGTATGATGAGCTGGCTTGGACATTTGCTGAGTGTTTCTGACAAGGAGCAAATAACAAGAAGAGAAGCAATAACTGTAAAATACGAACTTGTGAATGCAATAAATGCTGGTATAAAGTGAAATCACACAGGCTAAAGGATATGGAGGTACTGATCCACAGGATGGGTCTAGTTAGGGAACAGGGGATCGTCATCTAATCCACACAGAGACCTCATGAAGTTGTGATCTGATGTACAAAGGAAAACTGTAAGTAGATACTGAAGAAGATAAACCCAGTCACTCAGCAGTTGTCTAAAACAGCTGCTAATGGCAGAGAGGCTCGAGTCCAACAGGCCATTCAAGAAATACATGATGAGAAAGGCAGTCTGGGACATTCAGCTGGGACAAGCCTTTCATCCTCATGCCAAATAAGGGAGAAAAGTCAGCAGCACCAGACCCACTGTGAATATTAAGAAAAAAGTAAGCTTCTTTAAAGGATTCTTCTGGACAGGCACAAGAATCTAATATTTTCTACACTGGATTTTAAAAATAGACATTTTCAAATAGAGGCAGATCTGAAGAACTGCAAAAATTATTTCAAGCAGCACAAAGCTTGAAATGATGGGGTTTGGCTTATGCAATGTCTTAGCAATATCTGAAGGCCTAATACTGAGAATATTACATGTTATATTGCACACTGGTGGATTTGAATAAAGGTAGCTATTTACAAATGATATCTTGTTATAAGATCATGGATTACAAATGGCTCATAGAAGTGCAGTTTCTCCGAAAATGAGTTGATTTGCCTCACAAGAAATATGTATGCAGATGGAAATGACCTTGGCCACACAATCAGGACAGAATGAAGGACTGAATGAATAAGCTAAATGAAGCCAAATTCCAAGGCGATTTGAATATGAGTAAAGTTATTTGAGTTGTTGAGGTTAAGTCTCCTGGAAGAAAAACACTCTGAATATTAAACCCCTGAATTATAACAAACAGTTTAAATTTATGTCTTTCTGTCATAGGCAACACTCCCTATGTGCTCTGTTCCTTGGGTGTTTATAAGCCTGAAACTTGTGCCTCACCCCTTAACCTGATGGTTGTAGGTGCTTTGGTCAGCTTGCTGGTGCACAGTCCATGAAAAAGTGGAGTGGTAAGGTGCTGACACACATGCCATGAGCTACCCAACCAGGTATGTCCCCAGAGAGTGGCTGGGCTTGTGATATCCCATGTACCAGAAAATAAAGGCTCAAGAGGTCTCTACAGGCATTAGCTCTGGGTCAGAAGACATCCATATGATGAAGTAGCTGAAGCAACAGAAGCTTCTTCAGTCATACGTTAGTGTCACCCTGCAAATCACAGATCCTCGTGGGCAGAGGGGCTTTACTGGATTTTATTCTGTGAAAATTTGTGCTTTTGGGAGAAAAGACAACAGGAGAAAGAGAAAGAAAGGAGAAAAATGTAGGCAATGAAGCATCAGCCTAAGATGTACTGATGGCATAGTTTGAGAAAAACTGAAGAAGAGCAAAGGGAGGTACAAATGTCTATGTGCTTCTGAGTTAACTGCTGACTGAAAAGAGCCCAAAATTCATGGTATGGTCTGAATATGTTTTTGTCTTCTTGTGCCAGGAAAACAGAATTCAGTACAGATTTTGAATAAACAGGCTGTACCACATTTTTCAGTTATGATCAGTTTGGCTGACAGCTCTTCTGGTAGAAACAGCATGCAAGGTCATAAGCTTTTCCCAGCTATGTATGGATAGAAAGTGATAGTACAATTTTAAGGACTATCATTAAGAATCTGCTACTAGAAACCCCAAGGCTGCAGAGGCAGATTGCACTCTGCTTCAGGCTCTACAAACACAGTAGAGGCATCCTACAAGGGCTTAAATCTGCACATACAATAGCCAGAACACGAGAGTGAATTCTTTACCTCCAGCTCAAGCATTCTTCTGTCAAACTATTATTTATGCTGTGTCCATTAAACCAGGATGAACAATGGCTCTCACTGCTTGGGGATCACATCTTAAAAATATCAGTGGGCAGTTTTTAAATTGTCCTGGGCTCCAGCCCTTAGTCATCTCTCTGCTTTGCTCTTTTTTATCTATTTCCATGAGTCAACCCCTCCAGCATCTTCTTCATTCTCCTCTCTTCTGAGCTTCTGCCAGTATTTTTCTGGTACTGAAGCATCCAGTGCAGTTTTGAATTCTGGGATCAAATTAAGGTGTCACAGCCTTGTATCAGAAACTGGCTGGGCTTTGAAAATTGGTTTAAAGCTTGATACGTGGGTGGGATGCAGACATCTGAGGCTTCAAATTCTGGCTCAGACACTGTGTTGCTTCAAACAGGGAATGTAAGGTACTCTGGGTCTCAAGGTATCTTCATCCTGATACAGCATAGGACAAATCTGAGTGCCTTGCTTGAAGTGGGCTCACTGCCTGTCTCTTTGCTGCCTGAGACTGTGCTCAGGACAAGAATTCACGTTGGCTCCAGAGCTTCAATACAGTCAGCATTTCAGTAGTGCAGCAATCTCTTATTTTGTGATCTGGGCAGACTCATGGAGTGAATCTTGGTCACATTCAGACTGGCAGTATAGATTTGAGATGTGGAGGTAAAGCATGGACTATTCAATGCAAGCAGAGCTATCAACCAGCAATGCAGATGCAAGGTCATAGGTGTGCTTAACCCCCTCTGATGCTGGCACTGTACATCACAATGTAGACAGAGTCTCTGTTTCCCAGCTATAAAATAAGGGTACACAATTCCTCTCTATCTCACAAGTCTGTCGTTAGGATAAAGTGTATGGCTGACTCAGAGCTGCCTGCAAACTACTGGTGTGAAATACAAGCCTGTGCCCACACCTGCTGTTTGTGTCTTACCTATCACTTCTTACTCTCAGGGCAAAGGAAAGGTTCAAGCAGCCTGAGTCCCCAGAATGACTGGAGATTGGAGGTGGTGCCTTTTCTAGCCTTCTTGTATAGATAGAATGTGCTCAGACATCTCTTAATTAAGTTGGGAAGGGTAGGAAGCTGATGGATTTGAATTGAGATGCTGGTGAAGTGCCTGTGACATCCCCAGAGGGCACATTAAATTAACCAAATAGACTAAGGATTCAGTAAGCTAATGAAGAGAGAAATGAGTGAGAGATGAGGAAGATGGAAGAGCTGAGGATGACAGAGAGAGAAGCAGACAGAAAGTAGAGCCAGGGCAAAAAAGAAAAACAGTGGGATGAATTACCAGAGAGGAGGAAAAGAGAGGCATTGAAAAGAAGTGAGAGGAAAATGCATGGAGAGAGAAAGCAATTAAGTACAGGTATAAAGAAGTAAGAGACCCTGCAAGATCCTGAGGCTTTCTCCAAAGTCATGCTGGGACCATCTGGGCTGCAGTCTGAAGTCCAAATTGCTCAGCCTCTGCCTCCACCAGGTTGGATCAGCTGCTTAGCAAGGCCATAACCCCCAGCAGGACTCAGCAGTCTATGCTACCCACCTTATACCCTGAGGTGCTTTACCTGTTCGTGGTGCTCAATGCCCATGCTGATGGTGTTCACTAGGATTGCAATCATGATCCCACGGTTGAAATACTTGCTGTCCACAATCACTCGAAGCTTGACCCTCACTTCTCGCCACATGTCATGGCAGAGCTTCAGCCGTCCTCCTTCTTCCACCTCCTCCAATGCTGAGACACCCTGGTCCTCTTGGCTGCCCTCTCCCTCCCCTTCACCAGCTCCTCCATCCTCCTGGTCTGATCCAGTACTGTCCAGGACTGAGAGCCTTCTGGATGCTTCATGCTCTTCCCTGTGACATCGGGGGCAGTTGATGGGATCAGAGGATCCTGTCACAGCAATGGGCAGGACTAAGCCCTGAGGCGGGCAGCCAAGAGAGTTGTGCTGCTGGCAAAGCCCTGGAAAGAGAAATGGTGCTGTTTAAAGAAGGAGGATATGAAAAAGACATTCAGAGTGGACACCTGTTTGGCTTCTGGGTATTTAGATAGGGTAACTGGGCTTTTTAGCTGTGAGGATGATTAAACAGTGCCACATCATCTCAAGGGCAGCAATAGAAGTTGTCATTGGGGGCTCTATGCTGACAGGCTGTGTCTCCAAAACACACAGTACTGTTCAGTTTGTCTGTGATTAGGCTGAACAGGGTTCACATCCATCAGAGATAAAACTGCTTTGTCTCATGCAGAAATCATAGCTTGAGACTCTTGTATTAACTTGTATTAAGTGGGACCTGAGGGGAAAAATGGTCACAGGAGCTGCTTTTGGCCTGAACTGCTACAGGTGGGGTCTGTAGCTGAACTGAACTGAACTCTCTAAATTAGAGAAACTTTGTTAGCAAAGCAATCCAAGAAGCCAGAAGAGGTAACACAGGAACACTTTCTTCTGACAGTGTGCACTATGAATAAGGACAGATCCCCTGACTTCGGTGAGAAATCTCAATTTGTGTTCCTTGATCCTCCATTTTGGCCTGGAAGATCAAATGGGCACTCGGGGAAATGAAGCAATTATTTCATTAATACAGCACATGAAGCCTGCAGAAACTTTTCTCCCAGAAAGTAAAGAAAATGAAAGTTCGAGTATGCAAGACACGCTGAAGGAAAATCTGCCTTTTTGCTTGTTAATGGAGCATAACTTGGGAAAGGCATCAGCAGGCAATTAATACTAACTCTATAAAACCATTTTTATAGTGACTTTTCCAGTCAGGAACCCAATTTAAATGATATTTTACATCCAATTTTACACAACAGCATGTGCTGCCATCAAGAGAAATTGTCTCCATTGTCCTTGCATATCAACCAGACTTCTTCGGCATTACTCCTTAGGTTCAAGTGACACCTTACTGCAATTCAACTCTCTTTGCCTCTCTCTTGAGGTCTGGAAGCAACTGCTTTAGGAGGAGAGCTCTTAGGGGACCTGCTGTGCCACCAGGTCCAATCTTTTGCCCCACTTTGTTATATACCCTAATTTTTCTCTCTCCCAAACTGCTACTTGGGTATACCAGACATGGAGCCCATTGCAAGCCTCAGTGTCTTTATCTCTTTATGGTCTCTGGATTATCCGTGTTCTCTGCTGGCCAGCCCTGTTTCATTCCCATTCTTGCCAGTCACCTCTACCTTGCTGGTCTGGTGTGCTGGCCATGATGCCATGCTCAATGGCCAATGTTAATTCTAATTCTGTGCTTTATAGCACAGGTCTTTGGAAAGCTGGCAGATGGAGACGCTCCCATTTCCACCACTGGCGTTTCCAGGTTTACCCATGCAATCCTTACTGTAGTGCCTCTGACTTTTCCTGCTCACGCTGGGTTTGGCATCGCTGGGCTCCTGCACGTGGCCGTGGCGCCAGCTCTGCACACTGTTGTACAGCCCAAGGGTGCGGCGCTTGGCCTTGCGCAGAATGTGGCAGATGTACTGGAAGATCTCCTCGTAGCAGTCTCCTGGCTCCATGTAGCTGGCAACAGTGCTGGAGGAGAGGTACCGGGCCCTTTGCTCCTGCATCAGCTGGTGCTCACGCTGCTTAGTCTCCGAGAACTGTGTGGCGATGACCACCAGACACAGGTTGATCATGAAGAAGGAGCCCACCTAGCAGCAAAGGAGAAGAAGGACCAAGGTCAACATGAAAAAAGAACATGTGGGAGCAGGAATGTAAGAAGAGAGAGGAGGGGAAAGTGACTGAAGGCAGACAGAGGAGTGGGAATCAGTCTGCATAAGGAGAAGAGGTTTCAGAGAAAGCTGGGAATGCATGAGATTGTTTTTGAGAGCTCGCTCAACATAATTTCCATGCAGAATTTAAAGCTATGCATTGAAATTCAGGAAATAGATCCAACTTTTGGCAGGTTTGAGGACCCTTAGCTCAAAGGGTTTACATAGTTACATACAAAGCATTTGATGAAAACTGGACTTTTTTTCCCTGCTCTTTGTGTTAAATAGAAGGTAGGAGACAGGGAACCAGGTTGATTTCTCCCCTGCTTATTAATTTACCACTGGAAAAATCATGCACTGCCATTTATAGTCTTCATCTCTTGGAAGAAATGTCAGTATTTTCAGATCATTTTAATGACATACCAGTATACTTGGGGCATATTATTGATTTCTATAATTTGCACCTTAATTCTCCATATAGGGAGATGGGACTTTCCTGAAATGAGGGAGCTTTTGAAATCAAAAAGGATTTTACAAAGTCAAATAACTTTTAGAAGGACACATAGTCATCTGGTAAAGCCATGCTTCGTTGCTTATTTTCTATTCTTCTGATACAAGACATATCATATTAGCTCTTCTTTAACTTGTCTTCTGGCCTACATAGGCTTCTCATTTCAAGCACAAAAACTGTAAAAAACACACTCCCAATTTCTTAGAAAGAGCAAACAAAATGCACAAGTTCTCCCTCTTCTCCATACAGAAGCTGAAATGTCTACCAGGCTTAATTTACAACTTGCATGTTCCCTTTAAACCTCAGTTTTCCTATTTATAAAATGGAGCAAGGATTTCTTTGTGCTGAGAGCTCTGGAGGCAAAATAAACTCACTCTGTGTTACATATGATGAAATTAAAGATTAATTTCCACTAGGAGATTTGTTCATAGATAGATAGAGGATAAATCCTGGGCTTCAAAATGTTGAGAATTTCATACATAAAAGGCCTGGTAACTAAATTTTTTTTTAAACCTATGTCACCTTGATTGGTGCCTGCTCCCTACAGAGCTATGTCAACAGGGCATTGATAAAATGCAGAGCCTAAACTCTGAACAAGGACTATGCATCTGCAGTGCTCTGAAACAGACTCTGTGGGGCAGCCCCTAGGAGGAGATGAAGCACCAGATCAAGATTTCTGCTTCCCCTGGACCTGGGAATATCCCTGCTAAGGGGCATCCTGGGACCAGTTTCTCACACATGAACCCATGCAGGACCCAGTCTCACCTCACTGTCTCTCCTTTGCAAGCGAACAGCTCTGACAGACAGCAGGATTCCGTCCTGCCCTTGTTTTCCCATGTCTCCTCTCCTGTAAAGCCTTTCCAGCAAAGAGGACTAAGCAGGCAAAGGTGGTGAGAACCTGACCCCAGTGCTTATGAATGGAAAAAGGGTTTATTTCAGCAAGTACCTCAGAGCTTGTTTTATCTATCCAAGCAGCCTTTCCCTTAGTTCATAGCCCTTACTGCCCCCCTGGCCAGCTTGCCCTTCTGGGTGACCCTTTCTCATGGACACAGGTGCCCTTTGTCCAAAGGGGAGGTGTCCCTGCTAGCATCTCAAAAACCCTTTGAGTTCTTTCCAACCAGATTCAACATAAGGACAATAAAGTATCTCAAAATAAAGAGCTTTTTTCCCCCCATCCTCCTCTCAGCACCCTTCAAAGCTGTTCTAATTCTGTTTCCCCTCATCATGGAACCCTTTTCTCTCCTTCCCCCATATTTCAGCCTATTTTCCCTTCAGCTTCTGCATGCAGACTTGAAAATTAAAAGAACGCCTCATTCAGATTCCTTTGCCTTTACCCCACATTTTCCCTAGTCTGTGATGTCTTGCATGTTTTATTTTAACTGATGAGCATATTACTGGGAATCCAAATTCTTCTCTGATCCACTCTTCTCAGCAGCATGATACTCACCTGGGCTTTCCCTTTTGGTTATGTCCCTCAGCTGGACTGAGTGAGGCAAGGCAGGGAAATGGACAGCAGCTGCACGAGCATTTCTGGAGCACTACTTTTGACACACCGGCCTGTACTTTGCAACTTCCCTCAAGTCCCAAAAAACAAGCAATGAGGGCTTGCAACTTCTTCTCTCTAGGCCACAAGAGGAAGAGCTGAGGGCTGAGATGCCCTCACCAGGACCACACTATCGGTCTAGGGTTCAATCTGGAGCAGGGTTCAGGTTCACATCACTAAGCCCTGTCCTCACAAGCACCATTTGCTGCCATCTCCCACCAGATGAAAAAGGGGAGGAGTGAGAGGACTGGATATGGCAACTACTCCCCAGTTCTTATCCTTTTAGCTAGGAATATCAAACACAAAGCAAATTAACTTGGTTAATCCTTAAAACCACAGGCAAGTCCATAAACTCTCAGGCTCTGCTGAGCTTGCCACTGCCTCCCAGCTAGGAGAAGGACAGGAAGGGTCCCAGAAGGCTCCTAATTGAATGATTCATGTTGGCTGGCTGAGCAGAGAGACAGAAAGTGTCAGACATGGAGTCAAAGCATTTGAGAGAAGCAGATGGAGACCCTTGATTCTGAGTCCCAACACAGGGTCCCATTCAGCCTTGAGACTGAGCTTTGATAAAGCAGATCCTGGCTTCATTCAGGCCAAGGTTCAAGCCCTATCTCTGCAATATCTAACAAAATCTGACTAGTGTTGCAGATCCTGATTTGTCAATTACTTTTACTGCTTATGCCTGGATATCCAGCTTATCCACAAGTATAAGCACAGAGCACTTAAAGGAGCCTGTGAGTGCTGCAATGCAGATGCCAGTCTCAGAGTTCAGAAGAGCTTGCTCTAGTCCAGGAGCCATAGCGGTGGCCGAGTAGCTGGAGAGGTGTCAAAGAGACAGCTGGAGCTCAAGCAGGAAAACCCAAGTGAAACACTGACCTAAGAACAGGAAGCAGTCCTTCCTTCATATCATATCCATGATCTCTGGTCAAGGGGAAAGCATTTTAAAATCTGTTGAACATAAAATGCTTTTCCCAAGTTGTTCTACAAGGCCACTCAGAGTGCCATGGTGAGTCAGCACCCTTCCCCTCAGAGAAGCACATCTATGCAGGATTTCTAATTGTGCTGGGAGTATATCCAGGTGGTGGAGCCTTCTTCTTGCTGTATGAGCAGTAGCAGATAATGTCCTTATGTAGGTGTTTGCAGACACCATTGTAGGAAAGAAGTCATGGATGAAAGTACAGCTCTAGAGAGAAGCTGCAGCGATCCAGCCCCAGAAGAGTAAGTATGAGCCATACGAATGTGTGTCGAAAAGCAAAGAGTCATAGCTTAAAATATGACTGTCAGAACAATCCTGCTTAGAAAGCCAGGCCTTTGAACCATGGAGAAGGAGGGAAGGATGAAGGCTGGAAGGACCATACTTCATTAGACTTAAAGAGGGATCATAATTTCTATACAAAGATTCAGACAGAAAATGCAGCCAAATGATAGCAAGTTTGCACTGTGGCGTTGCTATGTGCTGCAAAAGATGCATCACATGCCAAGAAGGTAGCAGAAATGCTAAATAATTCCTTGGCCCAACTCCACCAAAGGTAAAGAAAATATTCCAGCTAGCATATAACCTCTTTGTTTTCAGCAGTCCCCAAAGTAACCTGAGATTCATGCTCTCCTGTGTTTGACAGAAATAAATCTATATAGCTTCTGCAAATGAGGAGGGAGTGTCTAGAAATGTCAATGACACTCTGCAGTAATGTCTTAGGTGGAGTGTTTAATTGAGGGGTTTTGGTGCTTGCAAATTCAGAGACAAAGTTTGAATCACTGTGAATCCACATGACATGAACCAACACTAGAAGGATACTTAGGAACCAAAAACATGCTGACAGAATTTATGTAGTTTGAAAAGGGGGTGGGGGGGAAGGGCAGTTTCTGGAACTGGCCGACAAAAGACCGGGTATGTGTGCCCCAGTGGTTAAGCACTGAACGTGCACAGTCCTTCCTGGCTCTGGGAGAGACCGCGGCTGTGGGACAAGAAGTAAAGTCCATGTCTAACTACATATTCTACAAATTGGGGTATCCTGACCATGCTGCCCAAAGTCAAAATGCAGGCAGGTACTAAATATCTATTGCATTGTGGGGTATATGAACCAAAGTAATGAGAAATTATTATTTTTCCAAACTCACAAAAAGCAGTGGATGTTCAGTTCACCCTTGAGAAAGAGGGTGTGGAAACTTCCCCCCGACACCCCATCCTGTTCAATCACATCTCTGCACTGTCTCTCTGGGACTCTCCAGCATCAAAGTAAAAGCAACATTCCTTAAGGTATATTCCACCTCTGCTGTCCAGGTTCATGCTTCAGCATGAGTACAGGGAGTAGGTCATATTTCTGTTTTTCTCTCCTTGTCTTTCTCTTGTGGGAATAGAAGACCATAAGACAGGGTGAAATCAAGGATATAGTAAGATTTTTGTAAGTTGTCTGATCTGAACAGACCAATAGGTTTGGGGGGTTTTTGGGCCACCCTCTGTATGTACAGGCAGCAGAATTTCTCAGAGAAATGGATTACAGTCTGCTTTATCTCAAGTCATTGCATGCCAACTTGAATTTAAACTAGATCTTGTACTAGGTCAGCCTGTTAGTGTTACTGAGTTAACTAGTGTTACTAGACTGCTTCTAGAGGTCCTATTTCTTGGAGGGTGTAGCCCCATAGGATTAGTGTTGAATGAAAATCAGAGTCCTGGCCAGGCCCATTCATCAGCCTATCAAAATGCATGTAGGTCTTGGAAATACACACTTGAGGTCCTTCTTCATTGACTGAAACTAAATTGCATCTACCACATGCAGATTTTATACTTCCCATCATTCATCCTGTATCTTTCTATTTCAGTCTTGACTTTGGTCCCCCAGGTAAGCAATGTGCAAGAGCCTTCATAAAAACAAAATCCTTCCTGGTTAAAAACAGGATATTCCCTCCAAGAATATGCACTTATGGAAGGGACGCCTGAGGAATGGGAAGGCAATGGCACCATGTTTCTCAGCTTTCATCCCAGGTGCTGATAATGAATATCCTTGCAGAAAACCAACCTTCAAACTTCATTTGTATAAATCCACAGGGCTTATAAACTGCTTATTAAGTTCTCATTGCTGACACAGTTCTCTCTTCCCATCCTACCATCCACAAGGGATCTCACACAGCCTGTTTATTTTGGACTCCTGACACTTTTGGAGCAGTAGCTCCTTTTTATTCATGGTGAGGAAGTAATTCAGAGTGACAGACACTGAATCCAACAAAATGTGAATCTGAGACTCTGAACCTGATGAATCCAGGTGCTGCCAAAAACTCCCCATTCAACATGGCTCACAAATTACTCAAGAACTTAAAATGGATAGAGACCAAGTAAAAGGGCAGAGAAGGAATTGGCTTTTAAGCCAGCTGGTTTGGGAAATTTACTTTGCAAGAAGATCTGCCAGTGAGAATATTATTCTACACTGGCCACATATAACTTTAAAAATTAATCTTAAGTATATTTTTGGGTGAAAGCTAATAACTTGGCTGACAATTACAGATGTAATCCTGCCTCGGACTCTTGGTGAAAATCAACTAGCTGGATTTCTGAGATTCCTGGAAGTTTGCTTCCCCAGTATCTATGTTGATCTAAGACTTGTTTTTTGTCAGCTTGCATTGCTTATATTCATCAAACCTTATACTTACAATTATCAACAAGATAAAGTAGATAAAATTGTAGAAAGAATGGGCATCCATCACATAGTACATGATCTCCACCCACCCTTCCAGTGTGATCACCTGCAAAGACAAACAAGAGAAACAGGAGGGGTATTCCAGAGTTCACTCCTCAGTGTATAACAAGCAGATGCTGGCAGAATGGTTGCAACCCAAGAAAGGTGAGAAACAATAATTCATTTCAACGAAGACAAATTTCCATTTTGGGAAATCAGCATGGTATTGCTTGGTGACACTGGCATACTGTCAAAGCCTGTGAGATCATTCTAGTCCACAGCAGGAATATTTCATTAAAATAGTTCATTTCCCTGGATCACAGCAGGGGAAAACCCACAGCAGGTTGCTGTGCCCCTTGGACTGGACACCACGTACAGCCAGAGGAAGAGAAAAAAGGCATGGATTTTAACTCCTATCTGCAACGCGTGCTGGGAATTTAAAAAAAAAGGATTCTCTTACTATAGTTGTCTGGACTGGAGGGGAAACTGGTACAAGTCAGCCTGAAGAGTGGAGCTTATTTCAGCAAGTGCATTTGTGTGTGTGCTGTTTTGCTTACCAGGGGAGTTACCAGATCCTTTATTTTTTGTCTCTGTCACATCCTGCAGAAACTACCACTGGAGCCCAGAAGGACTGAGTTTGAAAAACAGATAAATAAGCTTGAGCCTTGTAAGGAGGCTAACTCAGACTTACCTGAAATATCACAATCCAGGCATACCCAATGTTGTCAAAGTTGATAGCACCCTTGTGTGGGTTGGCATTGCCAGTGCGGCACACATTGTAGTACTGGTTCCAGTTCACACACATGCCACTGATATTGAACTCTTGCCGGACTGAATTGTAATAATAATAATCATCCTTGTCCAAACAACACTCATGGCCTCGCTCCTTCAGTGGCGGTATTTCATGACAGCCCATAATTCCATTGTCTCCTGACAGCGAGCAGATAAAGGGCATCTCATCATCTTCCTCTGGTTGGTAATAAGGGGGCAGGATAATGTCACCTTGTCTGCAAAAGAACCCACAGTCAAATTTCCTGTGGCAAAGTTTTCTATCTAGGAGCTGAGAGCCCCCATTCTGACATAGGGCCTGCATTGGGTAGAAGATTTCCAGGTTTGTTGCTTCAGGAGAAGGGGAGGAATGATAGGGCTCCTGAAAACAAGCAAATTTCTAGGGTGAGCCCCCAGTTTTCAGAGCTTTTCCTGCCATCACATCACCTCAAGTCAAATTACACAATCTGCTTACATGGAGATGAAAAAAAGCTGGATTGCAGAGATTTGAAGTCTGATTACTCTCCCCATTAACATCAAAGCTAAATCAGATACAATGACACTGAGGATGTTCATCAGGCTTTACTGTAATATGTTCATATATGTAACTGCTGATGGACATGTTTTATAATATTTGGCAGTGAACCTTCTGTACTTCTAAAAAAACCCAGTTCATGCATAATTAACATTGCACAGATAAGCCTTAAAATTCGGAAATGGAAAGCTAAAATTGACTTAACCTTAACTTTGACTCCTCCTTGACAGCTGGCATTATGGGTGCAATGTTTTATGACAAGTTCATGTCTTTTTTTCCAAATAATGCGAGCACCTTCCAAATGCATGAATAATTAAAATCATCTATGCTTGCTTAGCTGAAGATGAGCTAATATCAGAAAAGTGAAAGGTGGAGATAAAAAAAAGAAGGATTAAACTTTATCTGGTGTATTCCTTAAAGTGCTACAATGCACAACATCCATGTTGTACAAATGCAGACTTTTTCACTAAGTGTCACTGGAAGAGGACAGGTGTTGATGAAAAAGAAAAATACAGTCCCTGATTGTTAAGTAAGCAGGACTAAACTACGAAGGTATGTTGTTCCTCATCATTGGTGCATGGGCACCTTCCAAACTGATTTCCCCAGTAACAGTCAGCCAAATATTTTCTGATATCTGTCATTGTGAAGGCTGTGGGCCCAATTCACTTCCCAGTTACATCAATGCTGCATGGATGTAATTACACTCATTCAAGAAGTGCTAGTGCTGATTCACCTAAAGGATAATCGTCCTAAACATTAGTTTTTCCCCAAGGAATAAATAAACACAGGAAATGCCTGCTTTAAGCTGCTCCCACTTTGCAACTCCACTACTGTTCTACACATTGTATTTTCACCTTTTATTTTTCCAATTTGAGATGCTCTAAAGCTTCAGAACTGTTTAATCAGTTTAAATTGATCTACAGCTTTAGGTTTTCTTTAAGTAGTCTACACTGATAGCACACCTGGGATTAGCATACAATTTTAAGAAAACATTTTAAAGCCTGAGATCTACTAAAGCCAGAAAGTCAACAGGAGGAGCTGTGCCCTGAAACTGGGTAATCGGAGAATTCATGGCAGGCAGGAGCTTTTGCACCCCACTCTCTGTCGGAAGAGTAAAGCTCTGCTCAGCAGACTCACCCCCAAACCCCCAAATTAACCTCAGATATCTGTAATTGACCCCTGTGTGGCTTCAGGCTCTCTTTGCCAGAACTGTTCCCATGTTTCCCCATGAGTGTTTTGTCCCATTCATTCATTCTTTGCTTTCAGATGCTCTTGCTTCTACTAACCAGCTGTAGGACACCTTTCTCACTAGCCCTCTGTCCCTTCCCCATGGCACTGGCCACATGCAATTCTACTCCTGAAGTCTTTTAGTAATTTTTCAGTGTCCCTCCAAAGGTAATGCACTATTGTCAAAACAGTGACCCCAGCTCCATTTTGGAGGTGCCAAAGATATTCCTGGATGCATTAGGCAGCACTAAGGCTTTCTGTAAGACTCCAGTGAGCATTGTTTTCTGAAGAGGGAGCAGGTTCAGGAGAAAGACAGCATGTTTCAGAGTTTCCATTCTTTCTGGGTGTAGGAACACCATCTTGTATTACTGGGCATGGCTGGAGGGGGCAGCCATGCTAATCTGTGCCTCGATCAAATCCAAATGAGCCCAGACATCTGCTGTGAAGACAGAAAAAACCAGCTGTCTTTGCCCACCCTTCCTTTCCACTGCAAGATGTGACCAACACTCACACACTAGCACTCCACACTTGGAGTAAGTGATACACAGAGAGCCTGACAGAAGACATAAGCAGGCAGAGGGAAAGAGAAACATCCACTAAAGAAGGGAAGGAGATGTTGACTCCCAGTCACTCACACTGTGAAGTTCTCCTCCATGAAGCAGCGGTTGCGGAGCAGCCCAGCCCACAGCTGCACCCCAATGATGCCAAAGATGAAGAAGACAAAGAAGCAGAGAAGAAGGACGTTCCCCAGCATGGGCAAGGTGTCCAGGAGCAGGTTCACAAGGATGCGCATGCCTGCAGGAGAAGAGAACCAGAAGGAGCAAGTGTGGGACACAGTGATAGACAAAGGGAGAGAGGAAGGGAAGGAGAAGAAAAGGAAAGAAGTTTACAAGATAAGCAAGAAAAAAGCCCCATGAAAATAAAAGCAGCATGTCAGAAATTAACTACTGCGCAAACCAGGCCAGACTTATGGTTATTGCCCTTTCTTGTCCTAACCTCTACTAACAGGCAGCCAGCAGAGCTGCTGTGATCTCTTAACCTTAAGCCTCCATTTGAAGCAGAGAAGAAAAGAGAATGAAACTTTTGGTGCCATCAGGTATCTGACTGACTTCCCTCCCTCCCCTTTCCCTGCAGAAGGACAACAGTGACAAGTGTCCCAAAGTGGCATGTCAGCTCCACAGCCCCATTATCAAATGGCTCAGACTGAAAGTCATCCCAGTACAGCAACTGCATGCTGCAGCCTGTGAGACCTGCATGGACAGACCAAGGCCAGCCTGCCAGTGGAGTGAACCTTTCCAAAACATATAAACTGGCATAGATAATTGGATTTTCTTCAGAAACAGTAAGATCAAGGGACAGTAATGAAAACCACAATTTCCTCCCCTGGCAATTATTCATGCCCCAGTGTGGCTGGAGCACACAAGGAGCAGGCATAGCCCAAAATCTCTGTCCAGTGCAAATGTTTCAAAAAAAATTTTTTTTTAAACTCTCTAATTACCTGATAAATCATTCTTGTGGTTTTATTTTCCCCTTGACTCTTTAGCTCACAGCCACAAGTGAGGGTAAACAGTCTTATTTCTCCGTGGAGCTAATGGCTTTTTGTCTGCTCTCCAGAGATAGTGAAAGTCTAGAAATTCTTCTGAGCATCACAGTACTGCCTTTATCCCTGTGCACACCTCATGAAGTTGTCTCTCCTTGTCTGCATGGAGGTCCCACCCCCAGGTACCCAGAGTGTTCCTTCACTGAAGATGTTCCATGTAGGGCAGCAAATAATTAGCTAATTAGGTATTTATAACAAATTCATTACTTCAGCTGGCAGTGGAAGAGGAAATAGAGGGGAAGATAAGATTCTCTGTCAGCCCTTTGAGGCACAAGATAATCCCCCTTGTGTACCCGGCACCAAGTAATTACCACATGATACTCTACATTATGCTCCATGTCTATTCCCCAGACTATTTGCCCCATGGGGTGGGGGGAAGTGGCACCTGTGGAGAGGCAGGCAGCCATGTAATTCAGACACTGAAGGAAGACGGAGAAGTGTACCTGCTGTGGAACAGCAGACTGGTTTAGATTAGTAGAGAAAGCTTTGGAGACAGAGCAGGATGGAAGAGACAGAAGTGGTATTTACACGTACATGATGTGTAGGAAGGAGAAAATGCTTATTGATGCCTACATAGGATCATGAAGGATAAGGAATGATGGCACTAGCTCTAAGACCAGGCTGTGGAGCAGTAGTTAAGCCCTGCTGCCTGACTGTCCAGCTGTGCCACCAATTACCACGTAAGGCAGTTTCTAGATGAGTACATCAGTAACTCAGCAGTGCAGGAACACAGCTTCAGCCACTCACTGGGAACCGCAGCCGTGCCCTGAGTCACTGACACCTCTCTGACCTCCCAGCACACCATGTTCAACAACACAGCCACTATGACCTGCAGGACCCTGGGGAAAAAATGTGGACAGCACTGAGTCTTCAAGACCATGCACCCTCACTGTAGCACTGCGTGTTCCCAGCATTAATATTGTGTCACAGAACGAGCTCAGTAGTTCATGCCATAAACTCTCCTGGTTAGTACATTAGGGAGAGCCAAGTGAGATGGGAAGTTGTGCCACTAATGCTGCAAGAGGGGGTGATGTTTCTGAGATCAATTGATGCTAGCTCCATTTCAGAGCTGGGTAATGGGAGAGATGAGGCTGCCCTTATGCTGAAATGCAGAACAGACAAAACAGATATTCCCACTAGAATTTTACAGACAGCATGCTTGTTGGGTCAGAATTTGCAAAAATTGATTTGTCTATGTTCCAAGAGAAAGCAAGCGCGCAGAACTCATCTGCTTTTTTCTTGGAAACATCCTGCCTGCCTATACATTCTCCATCCTGACTCTCAGAGGGATTACTGATGGTACATGATTACCTCCACAGCACCAAGATCATAGCCATTGCCCTCATGTCAGACTCTTAGGGGTACATGGGGCCATGACCCAAGAACTGCCAGGTGGCCCCACCACCTGGCATCTTTTCCACATAACGAAGAATTTCAGCATTAACAGGTTCTAAGGCCAAATGAAATCCTTTTTTTTTTTTAATTTCACAGTTAGACGGATTCATCTGGATTCATCTTTCTCTTCCCATTGATGTTGACTGTAGAAATGAGATTGGCTCTTCAAAAGCAGCAATGCTGAATCTACACCCATCCAAATGTTCAAACATCAGTTGCAATTGTAGGAGAAAGAGAAAGGCTGAACAGCCTAAGGACAACAGGTGATGATTTACTTTAGAAGCTGGTGGCCAAAACAATGAGCTCTCTAAAGCAACTTCCCAACAGTGGACATGGGAAGTGCAGTTTTGGGAGTATTCTGGTTTTGGGGAACTGGGATGCCTCCCTTTTCCAAAGAGCCCTTGCTGGACAAGCTGCCATCCACAGCAATGCCTGTGCATCTTGAATAACAAATTCTGAAAGGTGCTCAAAAGCAAGTTCTTAATCAAAATCCTGCTGTTGCCTCCTTCTCAACTTCTGCCTCTACCTGCTGCTCAGCCACTTTTCTCTTGCTCTGCCTACAACTCCTCTGCCTCTCTGCTACTCCTCAGCTTACGTGCACACTTTTCCTGGTCTCCCTCCCCACTGCTGCCTTTCCCCACATCCCCATTTGTCCTTTACCATTGGCAGAGCAGAAGCCATGCTGGCTCACAGTAAGGAGAGGATATGAAAGGGACAGTGACCTTTTCTGAAGCATCCTTTGTAAAAAAGGAAATGCTGCTCAAGAAGAGAAAGGAAGAGAGGCTGGGCTGTCTGGAGGGAAAGCGAGGAGGGAGAGCATTGATGAAACAACATTCAGCAACCAAACAGCCTTCCAGGACATCAAATATGAAAAGGTTTTGCTCTTCAAGGGAAATAAAAGCTAGAAACGTTAAATATTCATGAGTGTCAGGTGTAGGCTCAGAAAAGTCTTTCTCCACTCACTCTGACCAGGAGAATGGAGGAAATGAAATGACCTTGTCTGTGGGCATCCAAGGAAGGAAACAATGCTCACATAATGGTTCCCTGCTGCTCACCCATGCCCTTGAGTAAGGGGTAGAGAAGGGTCCTCGATGGTACCTCGAAGGCCGGGCTGCTTCTGATAAGATATCCCGTAGGAGCAAAGCCACAGGTGCATTCACCACTCAAACACAGCAGGAGACAGGGGGAAAGTATGTCACAGGGATGAGAAATGGGAAGGTGGGAGAAGTGCCCGCAACTGACCATCAGAAGGAAGTACAGGGATGAGCAATCTCTGAGCTCCCTCCGTGCTTCGGAAGAAATAAATAGTATGTCTCACCGTGGTGGCACCCAGAGGCCCTTCCTGACAAATTCAGCGGACACTACAATGACCCTAGCTCCCTCCAGACACTCGCCATCAACCCTGATTAGCCTGGCAATGGCAGCTAAGCGGACTCGTCTGCCGTGCCCGGCCCGGGGAGAGCGCGGCGCGGCGCGGCAGGGCTGGGCAGGAGGCGAGCCCCAGGCACCGAGCCCCCTGTGCGGGGCAGGTGTGCCCGGGACCGCCACCGCCGCCCCTGCTCAGCAACCCTGTCCCTTGGCCCTCTCTCCGCCTCCCTCCTCCCATGCGCCAGGACAGCTGAGCTGATTCAGTCCCTGGTGCTAATCACCCTGTGATACAAAGGGGGACAAGCTTAGGAGGGTGTGAGAAACTGTGTTTTTTCTTGTTTCTTGTATCTCACTCACCTCTGAGGCTTTCAGTCCGCCCCAGCTATAGCGTGAGGGACAAAGCCAATGCATATCAAGTCAAAAGGAGATAGCAGTTTGAGGCAATCATTCCCTCGCTTGGGGTAAAACAGATGGAGGAGAATATAATTCTCAGCACCTATCTCACCTGCATTGCAGACCAAGCTACCAATTATCATTTTAACTGGAACAAAAACAAATCTCCCTCCTATCCGCACTTGTGACTAGCTGGCAGGACATTTTGCAGAATGCAGAAAATGAAGTGTCATTATGTCCCTCAGCCAGGCTGCTTGTCCAAGCGTGCCTTCTTTCCTTCCTCCCCTGCCCCAGGACACATGGCAGTCCATCCAGCTAGCATGTGGTTGGCAGGATTTTTCTGTGCACACTCCTTTATGGAAATTTTCAGAACCAAGGAACCATTCCAGCAGATAGATTGTGCAGAAAGTACACATGGCATGCCCCTTTTTAAAATTATTATTTTTCAGCCAACCCCTGTAGTTAAAATAAGCTCAGTTTGTATGCACAGTGCAAGCTGGTACTCCAGCTTGTGGCTGCCCTCACTGATCTCCTGCTGACCCGAGGCTTAGCTGTCATTTCACACATTGCATTCATAAACATGAGCTCCAACTTAGGCCAAACTACTACCTAGAGAAACCAATCAGCTGTGGGTCCAACAGCAGACACACTGCCAAACTGACCGATACTATAATCCACAGCTTCCCTCACCATGCAGATAGTTTCTCTTTGACGAATTCGTCCTAACTACAATTAGTCCTCTTCTACAAACATGTGCAAGCAAAAGGAGTTCAGGTGGAAGAGCCAGTGTGCAGCTCCAGGCTTGGTCCTCAAGCTGCAAAGCCAGCCTCACTTGCATTCCAAACCATCACCACCTACTTTGCACCAAGGCAAGAAAGAAAGCATGTCCGGATGGATGGCCAGACCCAGATTAAATTAACTCTGTGGAAAGACAGGTCCAGTTGACAGTATGAGGTACTGAGAGACCTTAAGCCAGTTCTGCTGCTAAGGGAAAATTGCCCCAGACATACTGGCCTCATTCAGAGAAAAGTAAAGTCTTCCCATCTATCTCTTTGTCAGGTTCTGGGTGCATTTGCAGGATACATTTAGAGCTGGGGGTTTAGCACTTGCAGATGGTCAGCATGATCCATAGCTCAGGAGCACTGGTCAGTTCCTCCCCAAATCCCCACTCTTGCCTTACTGACAAGCAAAGCCTTTTAGCATCCCTGACTGGCTCAAACACCTCATCCTACACAGCCTATTGATGATATAACCTCAAATTATCTTTGTCACTCCCCAGTGTAACCACAGAAGATATCAAAACATGACATTTCTTGCACTTACAAAGCTTCAGCTGAGAGAGAGCTGTTGTTCATTTTCTCAGTAGCATGGGCATACCAAACCTCATCTTCATACAATGATTTCCCTTAGAATAGTCAAATTTAAACATTTTTAAATAAACAAATTTAAACAAATTTAAGTGCCCCTAGCCCTTACCTTCAAGGTACTTCTCAGCTAAAGCTTGAGGTAGCCAAAAGAGAGACTAAAACTCAAGAAAAAAACTTGTTGGCCAGAGCTTCATCCTGCTGGAACAATAGAGCTTTCCAGAATAGGTTTAGAGTACATTCATATAAGAAAAAAAATACTCTCTTTAAGCTTGCTCCAAGAGTCTAGAAACAATTCCTTTGGGATCTGGGGATTAACACAGACCTCACCTCTTTTCAGTCAGAGAGCAAGACATGGGCCAGGTAAGGTCATGAGTGTGAAAAAGAAAAGTAAGAAGGGAGGAAAAATACAGCACTTAAAACACTTCCCAACAGATGTTCAGCTAAAACAACCACCAAAAGAAGAGTGCAAATGAAACCAGAGATAAGCTGTTTTACTTGGAGAGGAAGAGGAGCAAATAAACACACAGGCACTGCAGAGCCACAGTGTTCAGCAGGCTGCGAAAGGGAGCTCAGATGGTGCTGCCAGGTGATGTGTAGAAGCAAGCTCAGAAGGGAAGCCTCTAATTGCAGACTTGACCCCACGGCTGCAGTGGCCTCAAGGAAGAGAGCAAAATTCAGTGCATTTACCTTGATGCCCAAATGCTGACATTTCTGGAAAAAGAGTGGCCACAGTCCAAGCTTTTCTGTCATCCAAAAAGAAGGAGACACCCAAGCCCTGCAGCAGGCTGCACCTTATGATGGATGCTGTAAGCCCTGCTAAGGTTCACAGATAACAGCAGAAAACTCCTCCTCCACAAGTAGTCACATTCAGTACATGCCACAATAGCCTGATTGGTAGCCACATAATCTGTGACATGAGCAGAAATGGATGCAGGCAAAGGTCCCAGTCAGTAGCACATTCTTCATTGTCTTGCCATTATCCCCTTGCAAGCTTTGGACTGTGAAGCAACCTTGTCTTGGAGAGTGATGACAGGTGTCAGATTATTTCTTAGAGAGGTGTCTCTCTGGGGGATTTCTGTCATTCTGTACTTTTTTGTAATACTGAACATCTAATAAGCAACACCTACTACCACCTGCTACAGTAGTTCATTCACTGATCATCTCAATTTTTTTCCCCATTTATCACTGCAGTGATGACTGTATTCACTTTCAGTGAAGAGTCTATTAAAAACAGACAGTGCCAGCTTTTCTTTCAGAATTGCAGGAGCCACCCAACACCAGGGACAAAAGTCAACTCCAGTGCTGTGGCTGAGAGCCACTTGCCTCCATTCTATAAATATCTTCAAGTTCTTTATACATCTCTAGTGCTAAGTGGGACAGAATAATGCAAAATATTATATAAACCAGCATTAATGCAACTTCTGGGTAAGATTTAACAGGGCTAATTTCCTCTTGCTGTCACTAGCATGAATCATGTTTCTTTCTACTGCAGGCAATGACATGACATTACGTGAAATGAGTGTGAACAGGAGAATTGGTCCCAAAATACAAAAAGATAGAGAAATTTAGGTTATGATTGTAAATTGCCTTGCCCACATACACAAAGTTTAATTTGCATTAGTGTAATATGACAGTATCATTCACCCCATAATACACTGTCATTATTGCTCACATTTCCACAGTATCCATTGCTTGATAGGTCCCATGGGACAGACTTTGCAAAACAGCTCAGCTCTCATTTAGGTAGCAAAATACATGGCTGGGCTTTTGTGAGTGCTGTGTACACTGGAGGCTGAGCTTGTTTTAATAGGCAGCAGAATTGTCACAATGGGAGCTGTGAGGTACACTTTTTAAAATTCTGACTCTGCAGGTTCCCCTACAGGAGAAGGGAGGAAAAAAGATTCCATCAAAGGTCGTTTTCTGTAATGTTTTGGTTTGGTTTTGGTTTTTTCCAGGCTTGTTTTACTTTCGGTAACACAAATTCTGAAGTGCTGTTACAGACTCTTGTGATTTTTATCATCAGTCTTGGGATGCATGGCAGAAACCTTCAGGTGTGAAATCTTGCTATGACTTGAAAATAGATTACACCTCCCCCAAAAAAGGAGAGAAGTTTTTATTCCCCACTACTATGGGTGGGAAAAAAAAGATATGACTCACAGGTCTAAAGGTCTGAAAGCCATAGGAAAAATAATCTGTGATTGTTTTTCCTTTTTCTTTTTCAAAACTCATGGCTTTAAAGCCGTCTGAAAAACCTACGAGCACACAATTTGTGACTTCTGAATACTTGCTAATAATAGTGAAATTAAGTGGACTGGTTCAAAGAAGGAAATATTACTTTCTCCCATGACCTGTGACCACAAAAAAAAAAAAAAAAAAAAAAAAAAAAAAAAAAAAAAAAATAAAAAAAACAATAAAAAAAAAAAAAGAAACTAAGCAATGTATCATACAAAACAAAGCATTTCAAGGTCTCTATTTCCTGCATTTCAGTGTTTGCCATGATACTACAGCTCTTGCCATGATACTACATTAACAAAGGAATATAATTTTCATTATGTTTTGGGGTTTTTCTCCAAAATTTATTTTGATTACCCAGTTAAACTCCTGGCAATACACTGCACACTTGGAAAACACATGAAAAACAGCACTGAGGTCAGATAACAAGTAGATAAAATTGGAACCTGTCTTCAGTGACTGAAGACTTAAATTAAGTACAGGAAAAAAATGTTTACTGTAAGTTGTGAGGCACTGGAACACCCATAGAAACTGTGGATGCCTCATCCTTGGAAGTGTTCAAGGCCAGGCTGAACGGGGCTCTGAGGAGGCTGCTCTAGTGGGAAGGTATCCCTGACCACAGCTGGAGGCTTGGAGTGAGATGTTCTTTAAGGTCCCTTGCAACCCAAACCTTTCTAGGCTTCTATGAAGGGTTCCTCCAGCACTGCAAAATGTGGGTCTGATCACAGACCAATTGGTTTGTTAAAAAGCTTCAGAGAAGCATTGATTTGCAAACCCATCCAGCATCTTAGTGAGTCAATAGATCTTCTTTATACTATCCTTGGCTTTGTATCAGTTTTGATTTCCTCCCCACCAGTTCTCTGCCTCATCCTACACACAGAGGTGCACCAGGCCTTCATGTGCTGTGCCTTGCAAACCCTACCACTTGCCTCCTGTGCATTTTTCTTTCCAGCCCCTTCTTCTTCTCTGTTCTCATCTCTATTGATCATCATTCTGCTCCGTTCCTCTTCACACCTAAACCTCAGGATAAAGATTTCCCTTCATCCTGAGCATGTCCATCTAATTTAGAGCTTGACTGACTTGATAAAGAGCTGCACATACAGGATAGTGCAGCTCTGAGTAAAATTCCATCTCTGATCTGTCCCTGTCTTGGAGGAAAAGCATCCTTTAGAGGCATGCTCCAGGCATAAATCACATTTCTTGATTCAGTGCTTTGCTCCATTTGGTTGGGAAGGGAGGACATAGACTGAACTTGACCAAATTGGTCAAGTCCATTTCCTGTCAGCCTTTCTCCATCCTTTCCCTGCCCACCTGTCTGGGACAAAACCTACAGAAAGCTGGCTGCTTCACCTTTAAATACATTTCAGTCACACAGCCTGATCAGGGAATGAACAGGGCTTTTGTGACCACTTAACTTTTTTGTATGGGCGCTGCAAGAGAACATCACTCCTGCGCCCTTACTAACCTGCTCAGGCTGTATGTGGATAAATCTGTGTGTATACACATTTGCACATGGTTGAGAGTGTGATATGTATTGACAGAGCACCCCATACAAAGAACTGTGAGTTGGGTAAGTTTAAATATTTGGAAAAATCAACAGTATCTGAGTTTCACCTACTGCTTCACAAATCAAGCTGAGAGGGGGAAAAACGTACTTCCAAAAGAGTCATTTGGAAGAGTACATTTTTGAAAGAAAATCAGTGCTGGAAGAGAAGAAGCAATGCCTCTTGCAAGAACACTGAAGCATCTGAAGCAAAGACCCCATGGGGGGCACTTAGAAGAGGGATTTAATAATCTGTTTGCATTTCCAACTACTAGGGCAGGACTGTGTCTGTCAAGTGTGCTTGGTTTTTGTCTGATCTAGCTGTAAATGAGACTGTTTTACAGCCTAATATATTTCAGTCAGAAGCTCATTTCACACATGCTCATCAGTGAAATTAGTTCTTCAAAAACACATTTAGAGAAGTAAATGTCATCACTTTTCCCCCATGTCAAGTGCGGGGTTTGTAGCCGTCTTACCCTGTTTTGGGCACTGTTACAGTGCCAAGCACACGTACCTTGGTGTGGAATACAGATTTAAAGCAGACATATACAGGTTAAATATCTGCTTTTCCCATTTCAGCACTCAGATGGTTCAGATTATTTTTATAATAGTGCTTTCATCTAGTGAGATGAGTGCAGAGCTAAGAGTTAGGAGATGTCAGTTGTATTCTTAAGTCTGCTGGTGACACTGAGTCCCACTAACCTGGTGTGAGGCATAAGAAAGACTAAAAATAACAAACCATGGTTTATATCTTTGGGATCTGTAGAAGAAAAGGAGGAAACTTCAATCTATTTGGACCCATGAATCTACAATAATTACAATCATTAAGAAAAATGGAACTAGACCGAGATTTTTATACACAGTACTTGTACTAGGGAAAAAAAGTTATTGATTGAAATAAAAACAATGCAATAGTTATTAAAACATTTAGCAAAAAGAGAAGGAGGACAAGAAGAGAGGAAAGCATTCTTATACTAGAATGGCATGATTAAGGATTCCTGATTTTTAGACTTTTTTGTCAGGACTCAATATGGGAAAAATTAAATGAAACAAACCATCTAAAATTAGGCAGTACAAAGCTGTATTAATATGCATGGGAAAAGATTATTTTTGTTCTGACTGAAAAAATCCCACGTTTAGAAAAAGCAGAACTTCCCGCAAATCTGAAATTTTATTTCCTGCACACCAAATAATATGCATATAATGTCATTTTTCTAATACCTATAACTCCATATAAATATTACTGTACTTACAGATAGAGTATTAGGACTTTCTACTTGGTAAAGCTGCTTTGCAACAGATTCCTTCACTTCTATACAGTGTACTCAGCTGAAGAAATCTGCTTTCAAATGGTGAATCAGCTAGTAAATTGTAAGTGGAAACTGGAAGACATCAAACATAATGCAAGGGTTCTTCTTTGCATAAGGCCAATGCAACACGAAAGAGTAAAATCAAGAAAAATTTCCTTCTTCAATGTCAAAAACACTTATAAAAAAGATCAAAAAAAATCAAATTATCAGAAATTATCACAGAATCTCTGCTCAAAAGCAGGCAAAAATAAAACAAAACCAGCCTCCCCCCCAAACCTTGTGCTTTCCCTTGAGAAGAAGCAACAAAAAAAAAGAGCCAGCACAAAGCCCTTGAGAAGAAGCAACAAAAAAAGAGCCAGCACAAAGACTAATATTTCATCCAGCAGCCTGCCATACAATTACAAAAGGATACCAACAAATGAATATGGAACTTCTCCCCAAGACTGGGACACAGACATCCCCAGAGCAGAAAGCAACTACCTCTGACTGGGACCTGGAGGGTATTTTTTCACTCTTTCCACTTATTCGGTGACTTGCAGGGCTTGTCACACCAGCTCATTGCTATGGAATTGAATCACATGGCAATAAAACCACACAAATCTCTGATTCTTCATTTCCTGCATTTTCAAACATGACCCCAAAAGGCAGAGTTCCTGGGATTGTAGTCAGGAATGCAAGAGATAAGAGGGAATGTTAATGAAGGTGTGATACATATTACAAGACTAGGGTGCTTCATGTTTTCTTTAGAACACTCCACAGATGGCAGGAGATTGGAGGAATGATCAGGCAGGGCAGAACCCCAGACTGTTTCAGACAGGAAACCTGAAATGGTCAGTAACACATCCTGCTGAGATCTGCAAGAAATGCAATCAATTGGTGATAACTGATAGCTAAAGATCAGCTCTAATCTCAAAGGAGGTTTGAAATTTAGAAGTGTCTCCATGAGAGTTCTCATGAATGATTTGGTTTGGAAGGAACATTGAAAACCTTTCAACCTCCCTGCCATGGACAAGAATACCTTCCACCAGTCCAGTTCCCCAAAGCCCCATTCAAACCAATCTTGAACTCACTTCCAGGGATAGGGCATCCCTTGGAAAATCCCAATTTACTTCCTTTATTTGCACAGTGCCACTTCCTGTGGCAGCGAGTTTTACAGCCTAACTACAAACTGGGTAGAAACTGTCATTCTTAATGGACATTTACCACCTTTTGGTTACACTGGTTTTCCTTTTCTTCTGTCATGATTCAATGTCCTAGACTGTAATGCAAGATGTAACTAGAAGTATGTATTCTATTTACCACCTGTTAAAACCAGGTGGGGCAGTGTTCTTTATCTTTTCTACAACCCATCCTACCTCCAGGGGATATCTTCTGTTAATGGGCCATTAAGGCTCACTGCATGGCTGATAAAATTACATCATCACATTGTGAGATGCTCTACCCAGTGGGAGGAGCCAAGCATTCCTACCTGGATAAAATCTGAGAGTCAGAACATCAAGGCAGCCTGTTTCCACTGGATTCCCAGAGGATGACTGAACCCATCTCACCACCACTGGACCTTCAGAGGAAAACTACACCCTCCAATTGCTTAAACAGAATCACATCTGTCACTCCAGGAAGACTTAATTGTACTACTACCAACACCCTGACCAATAGAGTGCCAGGTTGTATTCTGACTCTGTCAGTGTTTTCTTTTTTGTTTGTTTGCTTTTTTGTACTACTACATTTGTGTTCTTAATATTCCTAGTAAAGAACTCTTATTCCTACTCCCATATATTTGCCTGAAAGCCCTTTAATTTCAAAACTATAATAATTTGGAGGAAGGGGATTTACATTCTCCATTCCAAGGGAGGCTCCTGCCTTCCTTAGCAGACACCTGTCTTTCCAAACCAAAACATTCAGAGGGACTTTACATCCTTACATGCATCGTTTATACCATAGATAATGAATACAGCACTGGCAAATAGAATTTGCCAACTCCTTGTGGAATATTGTTTCAAAGCCTCAGTAGTGTCACTTTCACTGTGTGTGAGGAAGGGCTTTCAGTAGAATGTTATAAATAAGCACACATAAGCAGAATTTAGACACATCCGATTTGGGAATTTGGACATTTGAACTTCAGCCTTGCCCACCTGCCAAGAATATAAAATAAACTTATTTAACTTTTTCCTCTGCTATGTTGCTACTGTTTCCTTAGAAATTCCTTCTGAATTTCCTCTCTTCTAATTTTCTGTTATCACCTTTTTTTTTTTCCTTCATGTAGTACGAAATTTCTCTCAAACTTCTCCAGAAATTTCTCACATAAATATGTGGACTTTTCAAACACTGGTAGATTAGTAGAGTTCTTTAGGCACTAAATAATCTACCTGACAGACCACTTGAACACTCTTCCACTCATGTTCTAATCAGTCAGGTTCCAAATAATTTTGTTCATTCTTCTGATAATAAAGTGCCATTATTTAGTCCACACAGCCAGACTCCCCTGTGAAAATCAGTCTTTACCTGAGTGTCCATGTGGAAGCCTTTGAAATGTCCAAGGTGAACACTGGGCCCCCCTGTCCCATCACAGCCTTTTGAATTTGGCCAAATATCTGCCTTTGGGATTAACCACCCCCCCACCCC
>VWZU01002266.1:246813-257346 GCA_013397095.1 Sterrhoptilus dennistouni | reverse complement strand
ACCCCCACTCCTTGCTTCTCCCCAGACATCTCACACTCACAGACACGACCTCAATCTTCCTCTACCTCCTGCTGTCCTATTTCCCACTTTCTTTTGTAGCACTTGCAACATCTCTATCTTGGTATCATCAGTAAATCTCACCAACAGACTTTCCTCTTGCTTCAGATTAGTAATGAAAAACTTTAAAAAGATATTAAAAAAAAGATTTGTGGCCAAAGGTCCTATTAATTATGTTTGTTGTAGCCCACTGGGCACCTTCTTCTAATGCAGCTCATTCCCATTTATCACAAGCCTTTGTTTACAGCCTCTTCACTAGTTTTCAGCCCTCAAGTCAATGCTCCCTCTCCCAGGGAATCCCGTTTCTTTCTCTTTTTGTGTTTTAAATAATGGCAGGATGTCTTTCTTCCAAAACATTCTCTGCATATAACCACAGATTTATGTAGCAAGAAAAAATACATAAAGGTTTAACCACAGACTGGAAATTAAAACAGCATCAATTTCATATAGGTATATTCTATACTGATGAAAAGAGCAAACAGGCAGTGTCAGGCCAGGGACAGCCAGGAGAAATTCAATGGCATCTGCCCTGCAAAGGCCAGGAAAAATTATGGAAAGTATCTCTGGTGCCTCTGAATGCATGGAGCAGATCCCTGGTGGATCAGTATAGACGTTGCTCATGCTGTTCCTCCCTGGAGCAGCTCTTGGCTGTTCCAGGAGATAAACAGCAATAATAGAAAGCCTTAAGTTTCTGCCAGGCAAGCTCTCCTCCTGACCACCTTTGTCCAGCAATTAAAATGGCAGACATCTGAAAGAGTTAACTGGATATCATTCCAGATTTTTCTATTTGCCTCCAAGGTTATGTCTACCCTGATAACAGGGAGCAGTCTCTCAAAGCAGTCTTTGAGCACAAATTCATGGCACACCTGATGAAGCAGGGAGGAAAGGACGCTGCACAATATGAGGATGGTGGTGCTTTCACATAGCTGCCTATATCTTCCTGGAATGGCTTAGCCTGCCATGCACAGCCTCCAGGCTACCCCCTTGCAGAAATGTCCTACCCTTATGCCTTACATTTTAGCTTTCCTATTTTCCAGATTCTGTACTGCATTAGCATATAACTCTGAACTTCATATAAAGTGTTAGCAAGTTCTCTTCACAGGGTAGTCAGACAAAACAATCCTTTTCCTGCTCAAGAATCAAGGATATCGTTGCAGCTTCAGGCCCAAAAAGTATAAACAATGGCGAATTGAGGAGTGCAAACTGGGAGGATGGGACTTCATGACGTGAAGCTGTAACTGGACAATTAACCCCGATATATAAATGGACCTAAACTTATAAATCTGTGAAAACTTGTGACCTGTCGTCCATCTTGTGTGTAGCCTCGGCTGGGCTTTTGAACTGCCCAAGGTGTATGCTTTGAAGGCTTTTTAATAGGTACCTACTTTATTCCTTGAACACTGTCTAGCCTCTGTTCTAGGTCTCAAGATATCAACCTCGATCAGGGCTGGCTTCCAGCTTTTCTCTCTCTGGAGAAGGGCCAGAGAGATGGAGACAGACTGTGGGAGTTGTTTTGCTAACAGTGAATAGCCAAAAGCTTATCTTGAGCCTCATCTTTGTCATCCCATGATGGATCTGTTACATTCCTGGCTGTTTGCTCAGTGTCACAACCAGTGTCTCTTTTGCCTGGTCCCCTCCTGCCATGCTGGGCACACAGGACTGTGCCTCAGTTTTTCTTTCACACCTTTCAGCACCTTCTGTTCAAGGCTATTGCTCAAAGATAAAAGTGCATTCAAGAAGAGGGACAAGATCCTTTTACAGAATTGCTTTGCATGAAGCCAGAGTCTCTGAAGTCCACCTCCACAGCATGTTCAAGAAATAGGGGACATCATGAAAATTACTTTAGCACAAGGGAAAGCATATGATGCAGACTAGGAAGTCAACTGTGCAAACTTTCTCAGGTCTGGAAAAGAAAAAGGAGCCTTTGAGTTTGAGAGAAGGATTATGAGACCTCTGGCGAGGGCTTAGCCACTGCAGATAGCCTGATCAGGGAGATTATGGAGAACAGCAAAGAGACTTCCTGCCATTCTGTAAGACTGAAAAACTTGCAGAAGAAATGCCTAAAGTCTCCCAGGGCTGACACATCCAGGCTTGGGCCCAGCCCTAGCAGCCCCAGGCCTGGCTCACAAAGGAGATAGCTGGCACAAAAGAGAAAATACAAAGCGCAAGGTGAGGAGGAAAGAAAAATGAGTTGATGCTACATGCCCCTAACCTGTAACAGCATGAAACTTTTTCAGATGTGAGGATCTTGAAGATCTTGTGAAAGCCTGTGCAAACTAATTCTCTTTGCTTCTTAAAGCTCATCTTTCTTCAGACCTCACACACAGGCCTTTTTGAGGCTACAGACATCATTAAAACTGTGGTGTCTTTCAGTAAGACAAAGAAAAAACACTTTCATTTACTGCATATTGTTCACCTTCAGTTCTTGAAGTTCCATCAATGTGGCCATGCACAAAGGATGATCAGGGCAGACATGCTGGGAGACTGTTGTTTTCCTGCTCATCCAACAGCACCTCTTTGGCCCTGTGATGTGGAAGAACCTGCACACAGCCCTACAGAAGCCTCTATTCATTTTGTACCTGAACCCTGCTGGGACAACACCACCACAGGCAGCCTTATTGATCATGTCCTCCTCAGAAGCTGAGCTGAGAGGTGTGGAAGGGAAGCACAACTTACTGGGCACACGGTTGATAGCTTTCAGGGGTCTCAGAACACGGACAGTACGGATTGCAGACAAGTTAATGTTTTGGAGATCCAGGGAGTATTCCACCATCCTGCAGAACGGGAAAGAGAAGGAGAGAGAGAAAAAAAAGAGAGAAAAAGGAAGTTTAAAAGAATTCACAATTTTGGCTTGAGCCACAGGTTTATCATTTCTTCATTGAAAAGTTTCTGGAAGTTGTGGGGATGAAGCCTGAGCTTCATCCTGGCACTCCTGGCCAGGGCCCACATTGCCATTGCACATGAGGCCAGCAGGACAAGAGCTGTGTGGCCAGTTTTGTTGGGAGTTACCTGCACCACAGTGGGGTGCTCCCTGTGTACTCCTCATCTCCCACTGCAGGTGGTCTCAGGATGCAGCTTCAGCTAAACCTGTTTTATCTCACACAGAAATAAAGCCTCTTACTTAAATATTTTGACTAGGTGGAAAGGTTTCCCCCATGGCTGTGAATCACTCCTTTTTGATACCAACCAAGAGGAGGAGAAAAGCCTAATTTTAGAACATATGCTAGACCTTATCTTTCCTAACCCAACAACATGTGCTGTAAATAACCTCAAAGTGCAAATAGCTGTGACTCATGCATTGGCTTTGCTGCAAGAGCAGCAGGTGCAGGTGACAAAAAGTGACCTGGGCCAGCAATCCTTAGCCCAGTGTACTCTTCTCACCCAGTATGGCAAATGGCCTGTCTCTTTGAAAGCATGGCGGGAAACTATTACAACGATAATTTATCCTGGCCAGAAATTTCCACCTGAGGACCTCAAAGCATCTTACATGTTTTCATGAACAGAGGTGCAGGAGGCCTCCAGGAAGACAAGGGCTGTTGTCAGCAGCTTCCCTTGGTTAACTCTAATCTGCACATGGGATCAAGAGGATGACAAAGTTGGCAGGTGAAATAGCAGCGGAGTCAGGACAGGAAACTGCTTCTACTGAATCCCTTCTCAGACATGAATAAGGAAACTACACAAAGTTCCCTTTTCCTTGGCCTTTTAACAAGACTCAAGAGAGATGAAGGGGTTTGAAAGGACAATCTTTTGTTGCTGCACCCTTTCTCAGAACAAAAACATTATAATTTATACAGAAAGACCCACAAGTCAACCTAAAGTTTACCCAAATCCCCCTGACCAGGAATCACTGAGAATTAAATGAGAGAGCTAAAGTGAGGCACTGAGAGGGAAATGGGGTACAGCCAGTCTGTAAAAAATAATCAGGAAGAATCATCAAGTGAAATGGAGCAGTAGACTGATCCTTCTATTGATTACCCTCCATTCAAGAGGACCTTGAAGAGCTAATACCTGGTTATCTGTCTACACCTTTCATGAAGGGGACTTGTCAGAGTGATAGATTTTCAAATATGATGGGGTAAACCTGTCAAAGTGTTGCGATTATCCTCTCTGATCCTCTGTTCCTTTCTCTCCCTCATTCCTTTCAGCCTGTTCTCTCATGCACTTTTAGAGTAATTGCATGAAATAATTCTTCCTCTGAAATGCAGTGGCATTCATTTACCTCCCTGGACCTATCAGTTCCACCTACACCAAGTACAGAAGAGACAAGGAATTTCATGCAGATAATCAAAATATTCCCACTTCCCCCCCAAAAAAGCCCGGACCCCAAGCCAAGCAGAAATGTTCAACCAGCCTACAGAAAGAATTAGTGATAAACAGAGGCTTAGGATCCAGTCAGATGAAATTGGGAAGTAGGTACAAAAGGAGGAGGAACACACAGAGATAAAAACACATGGACATGACTACAGGACATCTCTGTGTGGTGCAAAGGCACACAGTGAAAGGGCCTTGAGTAAGCACTGACCAACCTTGCTCCAAATAAAGCAAGATTGTCTCATCAGCATGTTGTTGCTCCAGAATTAGACAGACCTACTGAAACTTTGGAATTACAGTTACAGGCAGAGCACACTACAGACAGAGTTGTAGTGCTCCCAGGACATGAGCTAACAGCTCTTCACAGAGGGCTGACACATAGAAGCAGCTTCCTGACTGAAGGAGTCCCCATGCTGCAGTCTGTTGTGGGTGTATGTATAAGTATACATAAAGGCCTCAAGCTTGGTGAAGTCCCACTGAACTTCTTTTCCTCTCCTAAAAACACCCATCTTCAAACTGGGTTCCCTCTGAAGACAAAAAACCAAACATATTTTTGAGCAGTAGCAGAACAACCCAAAACAGAGTCAAATGCCAAGTAAGCTGTTGGCCCAAAATACATCTAATTTCAAAAAGTTTTTGGGTTTTTTTTCTGAACTGTGAGGAGCCAAGTGAGAAGTCCTGAATAATACTGTGATCCTCAGAGAAACTAAGCACAGGGGAAAAGCACAGTGCTAGGGTGACATTAAATCAGTGGGTGAGGTGACAGCTTTTCTTAGTCTTAACCATGCAAGATTAATTTTAAAATGTTTTCAAACCATTTGGGCTTTGTCCTCTTGTGGCTGCAGCATGTGAGTAACCTTAACCAGGTGCACATTACTGCCTTCTCCAAGCTGAAATGAATTTGCCACCTATGTAGGACTGTCCCTGTGTCACTAAAAAATTATCAATCGTCCAAGGAGTGACCATGGGTCCTTTCAGCACAAGACAAATGCTGCCTTAAGTCAACTCCGTGGTTCAGACAGCAGCAAGCCAGCCTCCTGCAGCCCTCAGTGTCCAGATTCACTGCCGTTACATTCCAGTGTAGCCAGACAAAAAAGCTGAACAGACAATCACACTGCCAGGGAAAACAGCAGGCTGCTCCCAGGTATGGGTTAGGAAAGGGCAACTACTAAATCTTTTAGAGAGCAACTTGTAACAAAAGTGAACTCAGCCCTAGCAGGCCCCCGGGCTTCAGCTCAATTATCACATCCCTTCTGCCTGCAGGTCTTCCTGAGACCTTCTGGTCTTGGCTGTAATAGCAGAGAAATCCAGGATGCTTAAATCGCTGCAGATGAGATATGACTATTGTAGTCACACTCAGATTATATCCAAACAACTTCAATGCAATTCCAGTGTAATTTTGAATTAGGGCCTCTCTTTTTCTCCTTTTCATTTCTAGCAATCACTTCAGCATCAGCTTATGATCACTCTTCTCTTTGTGCAATGGTAGCATGCCCACACAAAGCAGATGACCAAGTGCAGTGAAATTCCATTGATTACCAAAAACTCACCCATCTTTTGTGTAGGTAAAACTGGTAAGCCCAGATGTTACCTCCATTCTCTAATAAAATAAAATCTTTAAGTGAGTCTGGTGGAGTCTCCAGGCACCTGCAGCATTTCAGGGGTTGCTAGCCCAGCTCTTTTTGCTATTACAGTTCTCCAGCTAGCCCTGCTCCCCACAGCCTATCAACTGTGGACACTTAACCTGCTCTAGGTTTTGGCTCTTAATACCATATGTGGAGGTGACGCCAGGTTGACACAGAGTCAAAAGGACTCATGGCAAAAAGTGATTCATCAGAAGCTGTCAGCAGGTTTATGTCAGGAGGTTCACATTTCCTGCGTCTAGGGATCTTGTGGTGGTGGGTCAGGTGTACTGTGCTTGTTTGGACTCTCGGGCAGCTGGGTTTTGGATCCTTATCACATCAGCAACCTGCAAAACCCTGTGCTTCCTGGGTGTTTGTAAACCAAGGTAATGTTACAGTTAGTACAAAATGGTTGCCACCTATTGAACTCCAGGAGAGTCCCAGGTTCCTCATCCTTGCCTTGTAGCAGCTCAGTGCCACGAGCAAGGGTAGCCCCCATGACCTGACTACCCTTCATCTTGTTCTCCTCTCTTTCTTGGCTACTTTAAGCATGTCTTGTTAGTAAACACCATAAATTCTTTAAGGTCTAGGGGCAGCCAGGCAAAGTCTAGGATGTGGGAAGGGGAGGAAAGAAAAAAAAGACTGTGCTGATTTTGAGTCCTTTCTGTTTATCATGAAGGAACAGAGTGAAATGCATCTATTCTGAGGGAAACAGCAGTTCATTTCTGGCATCACTAAAGTATTTTGTGGCCTCCTGTGTGAGTGGGTGAGTGGAGGGACAGGTTCAGAAGCTTAAACTATGCTAAATCAGACAAACTTCTCATCTGTGATAGAATTTGAGCACTGAGCTGTCAAGATAATTGAATATTTACAGTAATTCTTCCCTTGCTAGCAGTTTTCTTTTCAAAACCTTACACATGAAACTCTTCTGGAAGGAGAGGGAGTGAGGTACAGGCACACGCACAGGCAGTGTCCTCACACCACACAGCTCAAGACTGATGCATGTTGGGAACACAGTCAGGGTGGGAAATGGGACAGGGGCACTGGCTGCATGCATGGGGTTCATCCTGCAGAAGCAGAGGGATGCCTGGCAGGCACTTCTTCATTTGAGCTCTGCCTCCCTCCCCACTCTCAAGGCATCGCACCTGCTCCCTGCCTCTTTACATCCCTCTGAAACATGCCTGTCTGCAATATTTCCACCCCTCATTTTAATCTTTCTTCTTAATTCCCACTTTTTCCATTTGCCCCTTGACTTTCCTTCGTATTTTTCCATTTAGGTTAATCTGCTCAGCTGAACACACAAAAGACCTGGAGTTAAACAGATATGAAACCAAGCTACTGCAGGGAACAAGCAAGCAATTTGTTAGCACACTGACCCTGTCCAGAATGTGCCTGGTCTCGTGTACCTCTGTCCTGTGTCATGCCACTAGAGCAAACAGCAAGTACACAGGGACAAGGGGGCATAGAAACCTTCAATGCTCGTAAGGCTTTAACAACATCAGAATAGCTTCATCAGCTACAGCTTAGCACTTATTTTGTCCTCTGCACCTGTGAGCTTGAGAGTGGGTTTGGATCTGCCTTGGCACTCAAGACGAGCAGCACTCATTGTTCAACAGCAGAAATGCACAGCCCATGTGGCTCTGTGCCAGGCACAGAAGTGCAGACTGATCAGCAGGATGGAGGAATAAAGCTAAGGCTATCTAAAATAGACATAGTGACAATACAAAAGCCACGTAAAGAATCCAGAAAATTCAGACTTCATATGCTGCACGTGAGACCGAAGATAATATACTTATGCAATGTCTGGCCAGATGCTACCTTGCAGTTACATTTTATGAAATTCATTATTAAAACAGTTCAAACGTTACCATTTACCTCTTCATATTTACATCTCCTTATACCTTTATTAAATACTTTTTAACTTTCCTAATCTTGGCTTCTGAATGTCTTTTTGCTGAAAATTAGCAGTCAAGAAATGGTATTTAAAACTTATTCTGAAATCATTCATGAAAAATACAGAGGCAGTATTTTCTTATTACACAAAGCCAGTATGTTTTTGTCAAAACCCCTTCTCTGATAGAAGTTTTCAATTGAAATCTAATTAATTGCAATCTAATAAATTCATAAATTTTTTTTCAAATAAATTTAGGTTTGGCACTGAAGCCAAAAATTTCATGGCTGGGACCTTCTAGCTGTAATTTCAGATTTGCTATGAGTCTCTGTGGAAAGTGAAGCTTTTCCTGCCTGTGGACTTCCATTTGATCCCTACATCTTATGAGCACCTGATGTGACCAGGGCAGAAGACTTTAGTTGATCTCTGCTCTGAATTCCTTCAGCTTCTCAGCTATGTCAGGGCTCAAAGACTGGTGTGTATCTATACTGTAGCTAGATGGGATTTAATCAATGTCTTCTGTACACAGGAATATGCCTTTCTGTCCTCGGCTCCTTGATCTGGCAATCACATTTATCAAACTGGAATTTCTACCACTTTGAAGATCTAGAACATAGGAATCCATAGGAAAAATTAGGACCATCAGTTTTCCCTGGCTGAAATTTTATCTATGCTGAAAGTTGGAGCTGACATCTCTCCATTTACCAAAATGTCTAGCCCCTGATATATGAGTTCAGATCTTCCACCTGAAGTTTGTGGGGTGGTGGGAGACTGATTTACTCCTAAATTGTTCCACTTCAGTCATACACACCAGGATGAGAAGAAGGTCTCACTGCCTCTGCTCTGGCTTCAAAAACGAAAGAAAAGAAGAACAAAAGAAGAAGCAAAGCTAGTATTTGCACTGGACAATATATTCCAATGGTCCCATATCTCCCCCCGACATTATTGAGCCACCTTGGCGAAAGGAAAGTAAAAAAAGGCATATGCATCACTAGATCCATACAGGCCTGGTCCTCTGTGGCAGAGGTGTAGCAAATGGGCAGGAACCTTGGAGAACAAGGCTAGCCAGAGACTTCGTCAGCTGAATCTGTGCTGTGGAAAGGGAGGTAGTAAAATCCACTTACTGCCATCCACAACTGCCTGGATAGTGGGGACCAGCAGGACAGGAGTAACAGCAATGAGGCATGAGGAAGAGCATACAGATAGACAGGAAAAAGAGTATACAGATAAAGGTCTAGAGCATGGGGCACCTGTGGCATTAAAGACACCTCCTGTCATCCCTTGCTAAGTCTGGACACACCTGAGCTCGTACACAAAGAGAGCTGGAAGATTAATCCAATCTCTTGTAAATCCATCTGGACATATTAGAAGCAGAATCAGGAGATTTTGATGAGGCTTGACCAGACACTAAGCAAGAGTAGGGGCTATTGCTTCCACTCAGAATCTGCAGCCACAGGATGCAGCACATAAACCAGCAGATACAGACAGGCTACTTGCCAGCCCAGCAGGGCTCCCAGCCAGGACCTATTTTTTTAAGATTTCTGCCCATACCCACCATTTTGCTCTACAGCTGGAGCCACATCTTTATTTTCCCCAAAGGTCCAGCAGGCTATGGCAAAAGTTAAAGACTGTCTCATTATTTGGACCTGATCTTTTGCTATGTGGACATTGTGGTGCAGAAGGCATAGGGCTGCCAGGCAGATCCCACCACTGACCCTCCTATCAGCTCTCTTGGGATACATAGATATATCTATATAGATAGAAGAACAAAACTGTGCATTTGCACCTATTTTGCACAGTTTGGTGCTTCTGGGGCCAGGCTTCAACATGCACTCTAAACAGATGATCCAAAATCCTTTCAACATCTACCACAAAAAAAGTGGAATAACACAGTAGGCCTCTAAATTGCTCTGCAAACCACAGTGTACTAAGCTAAGTAGTCCTGCTTATCTCTTTTAAATTTAGAGCTCATTATGCTGCAAAACGACAACTCCCTGCTGATACAAAAACTGAAAGACAGAAGTTTAAAAAAAGAAGCCTTGCTAGTAAACCAAGAAATGCGAAAATTACACTCTTTTTCCCCATTTATAAAATATAATAATAATAAAGAATCTATAATTCTGTTAGTAAAAAGACATTTCCTTAGAGAGTGATAGATCAATTACAAATTGCACAGCCAGCTCCTGAGTTACGATGCTTCATTTTCCTAAAAATGTAACCTCCAGTTACAATAGGGGGGAGTTGCAATACTCCCCCCTCCAGTACAAAATATTTTTTTACTTGTGTTTGTTGGGTTTTTTGGGTTTTTTACTGCTGTGCAAGCAAAAGCTGCTGAAAGCTTCCAGAGTCTGTGAGACTGGTCCCTTGCTGCCTGGAATGTGATTATTTCACACCCTAGAACACTCAGATTTCTCTCCAAACTGTGTACTAAGAGAAAATGTCAGAGTCTCTTAATAGTTTCAGAGACATGATATGAGAAGACATAAGCAGGTTTTCACACTGTGATAAGAAAGCCAGAAGGACTCTCCAAGCTCAGATGACTGACTGCAAGTGATGGGGCCTCACTTTTAAAAACCAAGAGTCAGAACACAGGCTCTGAGCTCTGTATTTCACTGCTTAGAGGAAAAAAAAAAAAAAAAAAAAAAACCACTG
>VWZU01002266.1:202600-246803 GCA_013397095.1 Sterrhoptilus dennistouni | reverse complement strand
AAAAAAAAAAAAAAGGTCTGCATTTTGGTCCTGTAAACCCTGCTGGTTTTACCTTTTTTTACCTTTTTGAGGGCGTTGTGTTTTGTTTTTTTTAAAGAAACCTAATAGTCACATGGTAGGGAATTAGCATTCAGGAATGCAAAAAATCAGAGGCAATAATTGAGAACTACACATTACAAGCAGGGTAGTGTTGCCTCCTTGTTTTGATTCTTCTCTGGTGTGATTCATTTCGTTTTGATGACTGCTTTCATTTCAATATGTTGCACATACAGGGATAGCTTTACTTGGAGAAAGCAAATGAAATAATTAGTATCATTAAGGAGGAAAAAGAGAGTGCATGTTTGAGGGGAGGGTTGTGCTGCTGCTATTTCTACCTTTGGTTAAGATGCTATTTTTTAGCCTGCTGCTTGCTGGTTTCCATCTTTTTCTGATCACTACTTGAAACACCTAATTGCTATATTTATTACAGTTTTCTTTAACTTGCCATAATTTTATAGACTTCTATTTGGCAAAGAACATTAGCTACCTCGGATTTTCTGAGCATTCTGCTGTTTACCCTGCTGCTAATATGTATTTAATGATCTGAGATTTTAAATCATAACTTTAAATCATAACATAAATTTAAAATTCATAACTATGCAAATTCTGGCCAGGTCCCCGAAGGCCTGCAGCTATTTGAAAGTAAAGAAAAAGCAGAAGATTGGCAAAATTTCCCCATCTCGTGAGACTAAGGCCAGTTGGTGTATTTCAGGCTAAGAGGCATCTTCCCAGTGTGGAAGGGCATCACACAGTGATGGATTTGTTTCTTGGAAACAGGTGGGCATTTGAGGATGGGGGGTTGGTACCTTACATCCTTCAGAGAGCTGCCAGTTCCCTTTCCTAGGCTGAAATTTAGAGGGATGAACATGGGGCCATAAGTGCTTTCCATGTAAGGAGAAAGTTGGTGTTCACACTGATGCTGCACACATTTGAAAAGCTTGAATGGATGAATTTGGGAAGCATCATCACTCCAAGTTTTTGGAAAGAATGTTGTATCTAGGGAATTATGGGAAACAGAACTCAAGGACAGTAGATAACTATCAGAAAGAAAATGTAAAAGTAATATCTCAGTTAATAGAAATACTTTCCAGACTCACAGTGTGGAAGCTGCATAAATCACTCTGAAGAAGCAACTAGCCAAACGGCACAGAGAGTGAGAAGAAGTGTTCTGCTCAGCTTAAGGGGCTGTCAGGCTTGCCTCAGAAGAGATCTTCAGCTGTACAAAACCCTTTTCAAAGGCTGCATAACTACTCAGAAAGGAAAGGATGCTTTGGAAAAGCAATGAAGATACCAGGAGAGCTGTGCTGCCATACTACAGGTGAAACTAAAAAGCAAATTTAGGAAGGCTTTCAGACTTCAAGGCAGTATTTACCCATCATGATGTGTTTTGAAACTATTTGATTTTTTTATCATGATGGATAAGAAAATATAGATATGTCTTATCTATCTTATAGATAGATAAGACATATTATAGACTTGGATTTGTGTTCTATTTTGAAGGAGTTGGACAGGAAATATTCAGCTGAACTCCTTAGTGGACATTCTGGCCAGTAGGCAAAAAGGTGATGGAGTAATTTGGTAATGAAGTGCTGGCTTGGCCAGCCACATAGAGCATGAGACTGGCAGAGAACTGGGTTAATCTTGTGCAGAAATATTAACCAGCATTTCACTAGAAGAAAAATTAGGTTTTAGAAAACTGAAAGACCAGTCCAAGATTAAATAAAAGACGAAAGGGGAAAGTGATAAAACTAGGAAAAAGAGTTAATTCTTCCAGAACCTCCATGTCAAGAACAAAACTAAACAAGGCATTAAAAGATGTAAAGAAGAGAAAAACAGTGTCATCTCTACACCTGTGCCAGGGGCCTAAGGATTAAAGAGAATAAAAATTGTTCATTTTATTAACATAATGCCTTAATGGCATTAGGAAGGCCTGGTGGGAAAATCTGCATGAAAGTAACATTAAAATCGAAGATTTTAACCTAGCAGGGAGGCTCTAGTGGACAGAAAGAGAGGGAGAGTAATACACTCTGTCAAAAATGGCATTTTCTAGTACAGAATCAGGGACTAAATACTTACAGACAGAGAATTCCTCCTTGCTAGAGAAATGGGCTGACAGGAGCCTTATGAAATTCAACAGATGAATGCAAGGTCCTGTATTTGGGCTGGACTGATGGACAGTGGTGCTGCTGAAAAGGAGCTGCCAGTCCTGGGGGACAGATTTACACAGGGAAGGACAATGACATACCAACCTGCACCAGTCAGACTGCAGCAGGCAGATGAGGGAGGGATTATGCCCCTTACTTTGCACTTGGTAGACCATGTCTAAAACAGCACATTCACTTTTGGCCCTCCAATAAAAGAAGTTGTGATAAATTGAAGAAAGTTCAGTGGAGGGTCACCAAGGTGCTCAGAGTTGGAGCATTTGTCCTGTGAGGAGAGGCTGAAGGACATGGGCTTGTTTAGCTTGGAGAGGGGTTGATTTTGGTGGGACCTAACAGCAGTTCCTTGCTACCTACAAGGCAGTCAGTGAGATTAAGCCAGAATCTTCACAGTGCCACATGGCAGGAGAACAAGACACAACAAACACAAAACCAGGGAGGAAAGAGAGTTTCAGACCAGTAACAGAGACACATCAGCGTTGGGGCTGGGATGGTGAGAGATAGTGCTATCTCCATCTGTGGTGGGTCAACATTTGACTGGAAAACTCTAACTTGAGTTTGCTGTTGACCCTCCTTTGAACAACAAGATTGGAGACCCCACAAGACCCTTTCCAACCCTGGTTATCTATGATTCTATGATGTGATTAGGTATGTCCAGATCACGCAAGAATACAGGCTGACCAGCTTTCTTGATAAAATCACTCTCCCAATCCACGTCTAAGAATTAAATCTGAGCAATGCATTGGGGGTACTTAAATCTCCTTGGAAGTTCTCAGCCTTACAAATCACAGAAAATTGTATTCAATAATGGAAGACAAGTTCTTTAAAAAAAAGTATTCTAGAACTTGATTGCATATGTTATGTCACACTCATGTAAGCTCATCAACAGTACCAGATATATCTGGTGGATTTGAGAGGCTATAGAAAAGAATTTGAAAACATACAGAAACAGCCATAAAATCATTTAGATTGGAAAATGCCTTTAAGATCACTGAGTGCAACTCAACCTAGCCAAGTCCACCACTAAACCCTGTCCTTAAGCACCAGTCACATCTACATATCTTTTAAATAGCTCCAAGTGTCAAACTAGTCAGACTTCAATTCATGAGCTGTGGAGCACAATCAAGTGGTGTTTAGTAATATTTATCAGGTATCCAAGAAGCTTCAGGAGAGACAAGAAAGGTGAACAGGCTAAAAAGATAGTACAACATAAGTGAAAGCAAAAGCAGCAATGTAATAGCAGGAGAAGGGAAAGTGATACCCATGAACATAAATTAGGAGGTAGACTTGTAGAAAATTTGTAAGAGAATGTAAGATGGTCTAAGTTTTGGAACAAGAAAAGAGAATTATCACTAACACTGTAAAAAAGGCAGAAAACATCAGTTAAAAAAAAAAAAAAAGGCCTCTGGGGAAGGTCAGATGATGTATATGCACCATTGATCATAATCAGCTAATTTCAGCCCTAGCTGTGATCAAGTATTTCAGCTGTGCCCAAATAGGGATTTTCTAAGATAAGCAAGCCTGGACAATCTGTATGCAAGAGTTTTAAAAGAGACAGCCAGAAAATATCTGGACCAGATCTTTTTTTATAATTTTTGATTAGACTCAGAAAACTGGGAAAGCATCCAGGGGTCAAAGGAATTCTGATGTTGTGCCAGTACACAGTGATCTCAATGACAGGAATGATGCTGGTGACAATACAGTAATGAAATTGTCAATACACATCTTGGATAGATTATGGATTAAAAATGGATAGCAAAATTAACCATACTCAATACAAGTTTAAGGAAAAATAGACATCATCGAACTAATGTACTATAATCTCTTGTGAGATTACAAGTCTGGTTCACATAAGTAATTAGGTTGATATGGCTGGAATGATATATAATCATCATGACATACATTAGCTGGAGAAAAACTAAGTAATAAACCTCACATGCAACACTAAATGGGGATTCATTTGCAAGCAGATGTACTTCTGTAATACACAATTCTTGCCACTCTGTTCTTTATTTATTTATTACAACCTGACAGAAAACTAAAAAAAGTCACTGAGGGATATTGCAGTTGAGGCATACTTTTGGAAGAACAGAAAAGAAATGAAGATGACAAGTTATAGAACAACATGAACTGCTTTGGAAATGCAAATAATATGTATTCCAGTGTGAAAAAATGGAACCAACATACATCTGTGAACAAAGTTTACTGTTCCTCTCTTCAGAAGAGGAGACAGAAAAAAAAAACAACAACAAACCAACCAATCAAGCTTGGAGGCAATTAAGAAAGCAGCTGAATGAATTGATAGTGAGGTGCTGTGATTGAATGGACAGGCTACGACAATACTTGGCTATAGGATACAGGAAATTTCAGGCAGGAATAGTAAGACAATATTAGTAAGGCAACCAACAGCACTGAAACAGACTGAAGCTCTGACAGAATGCTGGGTCTTGTTCTGAAGTGCACCATTTTAAAAAGCTGTTTAGTAACACTGCAAGAATATCCCAAAGTGCCAAAATACCCAAAATCTATTCCTCACGACAAAGGTAAGGACAGGATGGAATTTGACCACAGTTTGAGATCTACATGGCAAACTCCACTGTGATAATGAAGAGAGGTAAAGACCGCATTCTGTGAAAGACAGACCCTCTCCTCAGTCAATGGAATTCAAACAACAAGTAGTTAGAGAAAGATTTTGGGCATATTTTTGGGGACACACGTGTAATCACAACACCACCACCCCACCACCCCCACCATGTAGTGAAGTCCTCTGCCCCTTAATTTACCTAACATGTCCCAGGGATGCCACAGAATAGGGCAAAGAGAGAATTCTCACCACAGATGGTTAATTACAGCACTTGGATCATGAGAGGCAGAAGAACCACTCCCTACATGGAATTCATGCCCCCAAGGTCAGGGAGATCCTCAGGTCAGATATATAAAAGGATGACATCTCATTTCCTAGAGAGACAGTGGCAACATCTCCAACCACGTGTGAATACAACTGTTTCCAAGAATAGATTGAGTAGGGGCAATTGTTCACTCTCGTATTGCTAGAGAACTGCCTGGCTTAAAAAGTTGATGAGTATGAGCCCAGAAACAAGTGACTCTCCCCCTAAATTCACACACATACAGACTTTGGCTGACATTTCCAATCTGATTAGCTTTCTCATTATCTCAACTTTCAAACCATCATACGCTCTCAGCTTGAGAAAGCTGCCCTCTGAAGTTGTCTCAGTTCAAGCTCTCCAAACACACCCATCCCTGTGGGAAACAAATGACAGCAGACAAGACCTAATCATAAATGGAAAGGAAGAGAGACTCCCACCAGGACAGCTGGTGGTGATGAGCACAGTCTGCTTGAAACGTCTGGGAACTTGCAACCTCCCATCACCAGCAAATAGTTGGGAACGAGAGCATCAAGAAGCTGAATCTGCAGCCCTGGTTTTTTGTGCACACAAGAGCATTGGCACTCTTCAAACCAAATTGCTTCATATGATTTTTGGAGCTCTGAGGGGAACAATGAGGGAGAGCATTAACTTATAACTGTTGTTTTGGGTTTTTTTCCTAACCTATTCAGAAAAAAAACACATTGAAAGAGGTTAGGGGAGGAAGTGTTCAAGAGGGGAGAAAATTCTGGTGATGTCAGCTCCTATCACCATGGAAACTGAATATTTTTAGTGACAATGAAGTCTTCCTCCTTGAGCTGCTGGGTTGCTGGGGCAAGCAGGGCAAGGGCACATGAGGGAATTTAGCTAACTAAAACTACAGCTTCTGGCTTTCCAAGGAAGTGAAGAAATAACTACAAATACATGTACATACTGAATACATGGTTTATGTAATCAAAACACTGTCTGGGGCCTTAGCACCAAATAGTCATTATCCTCTTTGATAAAACATGCTGTCAGGCAGCAAACCAGATGGAGACATCTCAGCTGCCCAGGAATGCCCCACAGAATGGGCCCTGCCTGCATCTTGCTTTTCCATGCTACAGTCTATTCTTTGCAACCTCTGCCGTCTTGCTGGTGTTTATTTGGAAAGGGAGAAGGGAAGAGGAAGGGCTGGGTAGTATAGCCTATATTCTTGAAACTGAGAGAAGCTGCATAGAGTGTAGGCTTGGCATTGCTCCCCAACATCAGGGACACTTCCTTAGGAGCCAAGTTTATGACCTCCTTTACAGAAAACAAGAATCCAGGATTATGGAGGTCTGTGGGCCTGCTAGGGGATTTCCTGGGGCTATGCCTTGAAAGAATGTCCCCTACACCTGAACCTCTCCTATGGACCCTCTGTTTAACAGACAGATTGTCAGTCAACCCCAGTGCCGCACCCCCCTGTTGGCTGTTACTTGGCTATCATTTAAGGCAGTTGACCTTAAATTATTAGATTTTTAGCAGTTTCTCTGGTCTTTGTAACCCCATTGGTTTACAGCCCTGTCTGTTTACCCCTGTGTTTCTCTATTGGTCATTGATCACCCTTCTCTCGCTCACACCTCTCAGTGATTGGTTGTTACAATTGGCTCCACCCCCTTCTACCAACATATAAGCCTGGGTCCTCTAACTGTTGGCATCTTTGCTTCTGGACTCCTTTGGTGTGGGTGGAGTAAACCCCACTGGATTTCTCCACAAAGGCTTCCTGTCCTCCCTCTTCAGCAAGTTACCTGTGGTGTGTGTGGGTGTGTGATTGCTGTGCGTCTGCCCAGACACCTTCCTCTGGGAGACACTTTCAGGAAGTTGCAGGGAGTCACAATTGACCCACGCTGCAATGCAGGATGATGAAAAGGAGAAGGCTCTTAAAGAAAACTGATTTGCCTCTAATCAGGATCTAACTCCTGGCATGGAGAAGATGTGGAAGACCTAATGCTAGGTGTCCTCCCTAAGTCAGAATGCTAAGGCAGTATCTGGACAACATGGCTTCAGTAAGCTGAGGCCATGATCCAGGTGTGGAATCAGTAAGTATAAAGGTTGAGGCTTACATTTAAGGTTAAGCAAAAGCCTGCAGTATGTAAGGAGAAGTTAAAGCCTTGGATTTGATTTAAACAGCGCAGACAATTTTAATGAATTTCAAAGAATAATGAATTAATAACCACAAGCTTTTATAACTCGAAATATATAGTCATTAGTTCTATATAACTAAATGGAAAAATCTTTCTTTAGCAGAAGTCCTTTGAGATCAGATATTCTAGTGAGATTACTATCATTTCATTCTCGCATCTCATGAGAACAATTGAATAGAAATAATGAAACAAATTTCTTTCAGTTTTGGACCTGAAATAAAAAATCCTCCACACAGATTACTTCATAGCTAAGGAGTCAATTCAAAGTCTCCTTGGCATTAAAAGAAGCTCAGATATGAGCTTCTTTTCTCTGGTACTGCTATCAGATGCACAAAAGACTGTGTCTCTCCTCAAATTCCTACCAGTAATGGTGATAGAAGAAAATGTGTAAGGGAGTTTGTTCCCTTCTTGTCTAGGTAGTGTGGATTTCACTTATTTTCTGCATGAAGTATTTGGGCTTACCCTCTCTCATTTAGTGTTGCCCCACTGATTTCACCATCTCTTCAGACAGCAGCACTCGCATACCATGCTTGCAGGGACCCTAGGCAGAAGAAGACTCCCAATTCCCAAGCCTTTTTACCTCATATGCTGGTTTTCCTGTGCCCACCTGGAGCAGAGTCTCCCAGCATACACAGAGGAGCACCATGGGCTCAGCTCCAAGGTCCCCTTTTGAAACCTACCCAGCTTTTCCTTCCTCAAAGGCTGCTGTGCTAGAGTCTTCTTTCCCTGCATCCAGTCTCCAGCAATCTTACCACCCAGTAGCTCAGGCTAGAACATACAGTGATCTGGCTTTTCTCAGCACCCTGTCTCAAGGGCTTTAACTGACATTCCTCATGTCAGTCCATTTTAAATCAGATGTTAATCACAGCAGGCTCAGCTACAAGAAAGGTCTTCCCATCTCACACATAGTGTGTTAATTTAGAAAAGCCTACAGCTTTCATCTGCTTGTCCTCCTTTCTTGCACAACCTGGCCGAGAATCAGCCTTCAAATCTTTACAGCTGCACTGAATTTGAAAATCTCTGCTTCTCCCAGAAGCAAACAATTATCTGCTCCTCCAGAGGAACTGACTTTCAAGTCTTGCAGTAGAAGAACTCTGTCAAAAGCAAATATAAAGACAGTGCTGTTCCTCACCATGGGGGAAAACTCTGCAAAGTGAGATCAAACTCACTGCTAGCTCAGTCACTAATACATGCACTTTCAGTCAACAGTGGAGCTGGTAATTCCTGGCCAAAGGAAAAGAAAATTGAGGGCTTCTCTTGTTCACTTTTTTCCTGTGAGAAGAGCAATAGAACATATTTATTTCTAAATTTTTTTTATTTTACCACAAAGCATTCTAATTGAAAATTAGAATTCCAGGGGGAAAGCACATCCCACTGGTATCAGAAATGGACAATTTGCTGTGATTTATCAGGCAAATTCTGGTACACTTTCCACTTGATACAAGCAGAAGGGGAAATCAAAGCTTCACCATAGCAACTTTGTTGTAAAAAACCCTCAAATGTCAACTTGTCCCAATAGTATCATGGGTAATACTTATGCAATTACAATTTAAAAAAAAAAAAAAAAAGCCCTGAATAAAACCCTCTACATTCCTACCCTTGAAACACTGCTGCTGGAAACAGAAACACTAGCTTTAGTTTGGTTCTGGTAAAGGTTACATGATGCCTTAAGTTTTAGCTTTTCTATTTTCCAGATTCTGTACTGCATTAGCATATAACTCTGAACTTCATATAAAATGTTAGCAAGTTCTCTTCACAGGGTAGTCAGACAAAACAATCCTTTTCCTGCTCAAGAACCAAGGATATCGTTGCAGCTTCAAGCCCAAAAAGTATAAACAATGGCAAATTGAGGAGTGCAAACTGGGAGGATGGGACTTCATAACGTGAAGCTGTAATTGGACAATTAACGCCAATATGTAAATGGACCCAAACTTATAAATCTGAAAACTTGTGACCCGTCTTCCATCTTGTGTGTAGCCTCGGCTGGGCTTTTGAACTGCCCAAGGTGTATGCTTTGAAGGCTTTTTAATAGGTACCTGCTTTATTCCTTGGACATTGTCTAGCCTCTGTTCCTGGTAGCCTCTAAGGGCATCATACACCTCTTCTACCCAGACATTTCAAAAACACAAAAACCCAGAAATGTTTCTGGGCAAGCACTTCAGCTGGTACAGATTAACACCCTCTACTCAAGTTGTGCTAGACAGATGGCTGCACATCAGCTGAGTTAAGCAACCTTGCCTGCTCTCTCTTCCATTGGTTGCCAACCCCAGCATGCCTGATTCTAGCTTGGCAGCTGCACCGGAGTAACACCAGAGTTGAAACTTTCTCCTCAGTTACATCATTTCTGTTCTATACAAGACTCTAGTAAACCCAGAATAAACAAATCCAGAAATTATCAACCTACCCAGCCATGACAATGAAGAAGTCCAGGCGGTTCCAGGTATCTCCTAAGTAACACTTCTTGCCAAAGATCCCCAAGGCCACCATCTTCAAGACCATTTCCATGGCAAAGAAGATAAAGATGAAATCATCAAACACCTGCCAAACAGAAACCCAAGAGCATATTTGACAAGCATTCTCAGCCTTGGACTTTAAAACACAGAATGTGAGAAAAATACTAATTTCAGTACTCCTGAAAATTAGATAGAGGCAGAGTTAGAAAAGTTTCTTTCATGTAGCCCTGGCATCACAGTTTCTTGCTGCTTAAGTTCAGTAAGGGCTTTTATAGTTTTTTCACCCACAGGTGAAGTAACTGATGGAGACCCAGAGACTTCTTACACAGACTTGAAAAGTGATGTTGGTTCAGCAGCCAGGAAAACACTGTTTTTCCAAGATCCCTCAGGAGAGACTCCTCATCACATTGCTGCAAATGCCTCAGCTGAGGATATAGTGTAGTTTTCCACACAGCTTGGACAGCACACACTCATCACAGAGAAAGCTTCAGATACCTGAAGGCCTTAGCCACAACAACACTGTGGATGACACCCTTTGCTGTCACCTTCTCTTTTGGGAAGCATGAAGCACGGCTAGTGTGTTTACAGACTGGATGTACTCATGGTCCTTCTAAGCATTATTTTTATTTCCTCTCCCTCTGGGCATCCTGAATGCTACAGTATCTGTTGAATCAGTAATAGTCTTGCACATAACCAGACTACCAAATGCATTGGAGGCTGCTATTCCCTCCTGCCTGGATTGTGTAACCTTAGTTATTTCTCCCTGGCTTAACCCTGACCTATGTGTCTTGTAGGTGTCAGTTAGGAAACCCCTGCTCACATGCAGGTTCAGGAATATTAATAAGTGTTCAGTATTGCATGGTCACAAATAAAGTTCATTTATTCTCTCTTCTGTCCCATTCCCCTCCTCAAAGCAAGCTCTTGCCATTTTACAACAGGATAGCTCGCTGCCAGGGATAGTCTTGCCAGCCTCTCTGGGAGGGTATAGCCCCCACTCTGAAGGAAAGCATGTGTGATAATTTGTGACTTGGACTGAAGCACCATCACAATAAGAAGGAAATCTGCTTACCTGCAAGATTTTACACCTGTCTGAGAGGCAGTCCATATCCTCACATGGCTGGTACATTCCCAGGGTAACGCAGTTTAGCAAAATCACCATCATGCTAACACATTCAAACCAGGTGGAAAAGAGTCAAGGAAATCTGCAGAAGTGTCATGGCTGAGATAAGCTCACTCTAGGCTTGAAGTCACAAAATAGGAAGATTAAGGGAAAGAAGTACTGGTAGGCTAATTTATTACATTCTCACATTCTCTGCACTCAGTTCATGACTACTCCATTCCTTATTAAGCCAAAACACTTTTGTAAAAGGGAAAGCAGAGGTAGCACAAAAGGCCTCAACTACTGACACAAGTCAAATCATTGCCATAGTCAAACATGTTTGCTCCTCTCCTGTTGGTTTGCTGAGTCCTTTCCCTCATTGGTTTACCAAATCTCCCAAATACATGGAAGAGACTTTCCAAGGTGGCCTATACCTAAATGTATCAGAGATCTCCAAGATCAAGGGATCTTAATCATAATGGGCAGACTGATCTCTACATGATTATTGCCCTCCTGGGAAGGGGGTACAAGATGACACTAGAACTCTTCCTTGTTCCCACTCAGAAAAATCTGGGGGTAAAGAAGTGCCACTGGTCCATCTAATCTGTTACTATGCTTCCTGCAGGGACCCACACCGTAAAAACTCCACAACGTGCACAAGTTACTTCGTAACTAAGAGGAGAAATTGTGTTTCTGACCCCAGCTGGTGATCTGTTTATGCCCTAAAGCATGAGGATTGATAGTCCTTATAATTGTATTCTCAGCTTCACTGGTGTCCCTGCAGATGCTTCACTTATTCATTTGAATTGTTTGTTGATAATCTTGCTAAAATATCTGCTTCAATAATAGTTTGCAGCCCTGAGCTACATTGGCTAATTATACTTTACATTAAAAACTGTTCCCTCCTATTTATTATTAATTTGTGGTCTAATAATTTCATCAAGTGCCACTTTATTTATGTATTAGAGAAGTGATTTAAATGGTGTATTTGTGTGATTTTTGTACTCTACACACTCTAGCTGCCAAGGAGTTTTAAAGCCTGATACACGCTTATCCAAGAACTTGTTTACAGTATTTTAGCTCTAAAAGTGGGTGTGTTTGTGCAGCACTTTCCAGTGTGCCCAATGCAAAGCAGTGATATAGAGTGACTAGACCTCCAGTCTCTGGCAGAAACATTCTTGGGCATTTTACACACCTCACAACAATATAACTGCCCAGTTTGCACTGTCAGACAATATTATCTTTTTTAAATAGAAGAGGCACAAAATTATCTATTTAAAATACAACCCACTGAGTGCATACATTTTCAGTTCTTTCATTATTAATCTAAAAGTGTGGCCTATATCTCTGATCACTTCTGAGACATTTAGCTTCTGTGGTTTGTTCTGAGCAACTCTTCCATGCTCACTCTCTGACAGTGATTTATGAATAAACTGCACAATCTGATCTAGAAGATTATTAATTCTCTCTTCTCCCCTACCTGTTTTGTGGTGAGCTACCTTCAGCTGCAAAATCAGACAGGAGCAGGGCACTAGTTCTACTGTCCCAATTATGCTCTAAGGTGATTTCAAGAATGTGTTATCACTATATCCCTTACAAAATTAATCCCATGTGCTCTACAAAGTAATGCTCATGAAACCCACCCTCAATGTAGGCTTCAAAACCAGATCCCTTTTCTGAGAGGAATGCACCAAGAGGGCACAAAGTACTTTCACTAAGGGTCTGTGCAACACAACTTCAACTTTCCACCTTCCTCTCTCTTGCACATTTCTTCAATCGTCACATCTGAAGCCCAGGAAAACTATTTGAGAAAAGCATTAGCTCACAAAGGGTTTTCAGTTAAGACTGCAGTTCTTTTCTGGACTCTTCAAAATCTATTTAGTATCACCATTCCATTACAGAACCACAGAATGGTTGATGTTAGTAGGGCCTCTGGAGCTCATCTTGTTCACCTTCCCTGCTCAAAGTAGCATCAACTACAGCAGATTGCTTAGGGTTGCACCCACTTGGGGTTTGAATACCTTCAGGTATAGAGGTGTGATAAATGTGACATTGGGTAAAAATTTGTGATAAAAGAATATAGCAAGATATGTTAGATTGGTGTTAATATAAAATATGAAAAAGGTATGGTCCGTAGAAACTATTCCCCGCCAGGTTTCCACGGTCCTCAGTCCTGAGACAAAGAGAACAGGACAAGGACCATTATGAGAAACAAAAACACTAGCCAACCCAGATAAGAATCGGCATCGCACCCAGACAGTGAAATTCCTCTCTGAACGAAAAAGAGAATTCTCCGCCCCGAGGAATACACATTGAAATAAACATGGGCCGGCGAGCTCCATCCGCATGTGAAAAGGATCTTCCCGGAATACGGTCTGCAGAGTCCGACAAATCCGGGAAGCCCATCCGAAAATTATTTGGACTGTTTGGACTATCCTGGGCACCTGTTCTGCCTCAGGACATGAAAACCCCTATAAAACCCCGAGCTGCGACCTGCTCCGTGTGGATTTGNTGTGAATCTTTTTGTGGTTTTCTCTTTTTATCAGTGATTGGGATAGTTTTATTAATAAATTGTTTCTTTGTTAATCCGATTTTTGCCGTTGCATTTATAACAGAGGCACCAGAACCTCTCTGGGCAACCTGCTCCAGCATTTAACTATTTATACAGAAGAGAAGTGGTTTTTTAAGTTTAAGTAGGACATATCCCACTTTTCAGGCTGTGACCATTACCTCTTGCCCTGTCACTGGGTGTCACTGAGCAGTCTGTGTCCTTTACTCCTCCTATCAGGTATCAATGCACATGGATGTCTCCTCCAGGCTGAGCAGCCCCAGCTCTTTCAGCCTTTCCACTTTGCACCAGATGCTTTGACAGTTACTGGAAAGGCAGCACCACTGAACCCCTGACAGAGAGATCAGTGCTGAATGACACTCTTCAAGGGGCCAAAACAGTTTCAGAGCAGACTGAGCCAATGTGTGCAAAAGTCCTTCTCCCTGGGCATAAGGGGGTCAGAAGATATGTGGAAAAATCCAGGACCTCAAACATTCCTGGATTAAATTAATGCATGACAAATGAAAAGCAGAAATTGTTTGAAAAGCCAGTTGGCTTTTTTTATTTTTCCTCCAGAAAGCGTGACACAAGAGAAGCTGGTGTCTTGGTTTAGGAAGACAGGTATCTGCCAGGGAAAGCTGGAGCTTCCCTTGGCATGGAGAATGTAAAGCACCACCCCACCCTCTTTTTCCAATTATAAATTTGCAGTTAGAGGCTTTCAGGAAAAGATTTGGGGATAGAAACAGCAGTTCTTTACTAGTATGTATAACAAAGCAAACAAAAACAACAACTACAGCATTAATAACAAAACCAATACCAAGAACCTTGAGGGCTTTGGTTTACAAAAACCCAGGGGAGTTCAGTCTCAGTGCTCCTGCAGGAATTTTCAGAACACCAAGCTGGAATGGAGGAAAGTCCCAGGCTGGTGGCTGTGATGGCAGGATGTCCCACCAGGGCAGGGGGAGGTGCAGGGTCACACTGTAGCAAGAGGAGCAGTGCTGAAGAAGCCGATGGTGGGGCAGGGCTGGCCCAGCTCCAGCAGGGTGACAGAGGAGCTCAGAATTCCAGGGTGAGCAGATGATGGCAGATTTCCCAGGACTGGACCCCTTTGGCCACAGTGAACTCCTCTTACAGCAAGCAGCAACCCAGCCGTTCTCTCTCCCCAAATGCCTCAAGCTGCCTCAAGCTCCGTCCTTTACCTGCCCCAAAACTCGCATTACCTCTCCCTCCGAGCTTTGGCCATGTCTTTGTTTTGGTCACGTACTCTTAAGTACCCAACACTTAGTTTCCTTGGTAACTTATGGGGAAAAAATTCTTCAGAATAAAAAGGAACAAACCCAACCCCCAACAGCTGGAGACAGAGAGTACTATTCTGACTACAGCCAAACTCATGAAAGTCAGGAGCTTTTATCTAATATAGATCAACACTTCCATGCATGTGCTTTGGCAGCAGCAATGCCAGGGCAGCACTCTTACATGTTGCTCTCACAGCCCTTGCAGTGCCCCCCACAAGGCCATGCAGACCATGGCAGGGTGCTGTCAGCATCTGGTGAGATCCTGAAGCACAAGACCTGACAAGCCATGGCAAGCTTTCCAAAAAGCTTGAAACTTAGGCCAGATGTGCAATCTCATCTCATCTTCCTGCTCAAAATGCTATGGCCAATTGCAGATGATTTCTTCTAACCTGTTTTTCAGATACCAGCTCTCAAAGTTTGCCAGCATTGTCTAGAATTCCCAAGAATATTACAGAACTGCTGACCATTCCCCAGCTATCACAGTGACATTAGAAAAAGCCACTGTTTCATGGTTTTCCTTTCAGAGCAGCTGGAAAAACTGAAAAAGCACATCAAACCTGCAGCAGAAAGGAAGAAAGTGCAAGGAGAAAACCAGAGCATCTCCTATCCTGAATTGAGAGGGGTTGCTGCCTGCTTGGGTCGATTGAGAAGGTAATTAGGACTATCTGCCTTCTATGTGTCACCGTTGTCAACCACAGCTTTTGCCTCCTGTCACCACAGCAACAGTCTGCAGCCAGGTTCATAATCTTTCTTTTGGTGATACCTCCCCTCTCCCACATCCCTCACCCTCCTCCTTTTCCCTGTGCCTGAGCCTGTAATTAATTGCAGCTGCTGACAAAGCCAGTCTTCATAATCTGCATCATTCAGTCAGAAGTTTCATTATTAATTAACTTCTTTCAAAGTTTAAATCTCCTAATTACAAGCAAACCCATGCACATGTTCTCCCCACCCCACTCCAGCCCTTCCTCACTGCTTCTCTCCTTTCCCACAGCCTCATTCCCAGCATCTTTCCCAGTGAGTTTTGGGGCCTGCAAATGATTTGGAAAACTAAAAGGAGACCCTCACAATTTCTGCCCATGATCAGCTTCTCTCCTTGGCCAGCCTAAGGTGCTTCAGAGGAAGGTAGCAGAAAATTCAGAGCAATTTACTATGTAATAACTTTCCCTTAAAAGAAAGAGGTTTTCCCCCCTAACTGTGACAGTTCATAGTTAATTCAAACCCTTTCAGATAAAAAGATCATGGCCTCATTTGAAAAAAGAAGTACAGCAAGAGAGAAGTATCCCCTGAGTTAATCACAGAATATTCTGAGTTGGGGGGATCCACAAGAATCATTGAGTAACCATGGGCTGGTCTCATTATCCACATAAGTCTCTCCTCCTTGAAAACGTTTCGTTCATTGCAGCACTGTCTGCAGACATCAAGATCCATACCTAGATTAAGTATATTTTGCCTAAAAACTTGCATTTGTTCTATAACTGGTGCTTGCTTGTGGCAGCAAGACTTTTCCTTGCCGCTGGGTGCCAACCCTGTACTTCTGCACCACAAGCAGGGCCTGACCAGCTCCTGGCCAGAGACAGCCACTGTGAATCTATTGACCCTCCACCCTGTCTTCCTATGGACAGGGCAACTCTGGGATGAGGATACGTTCATCAGGGGCATGCATCACCAACACAAACTAGGAGAGACCTGTCATTCACCCCAAACCAACTAGGATGCACTGAAAGCCAAAAGGTACAGGACAGTTAAGGAGATGTGCAGATGTTTCTGGGATATGTTTTGTGATAATGCTTGATAACACAACTGTGCATAATGGAAGATGATGTTAGAAACAGGCGATGGGAGACAGGCAAAGCTTTTGGGCTCGATTTCTGAATGACAAATAGCAGAAGAAACATCTGCTGTGCTGGAGCTGTAAATACCTTGCACCTAAAAAGCTAAGTACCACTTAAGGCTCTTGGGATTGACCTTAATCTCTGTTTTCTATCACTGACAAAAACACAGCAGAGTAAAATAAAACAGTCCTTTTGGGTTCCCTCTCCTCTTCCTCCATCATCAGCTGCAGAGGTACAAGTAGCTCCCCAGAGGCTGGCACTCCTAACAGCACAGAAAATATATAAGCTTTACAAGCGCGACAATCCCGCAGTGTTTCCTGCTGCTATTTCCGAACTATGCCTAGGGTATACCTTGTGCCAATTAAAGTCCTGAATATCTCAGACCCGTTTAATGTGCAGAGAAATGCCTGACTAAAAAGCATTTACACCAAGGGGGAAAAGGCTGCCAGCCCTATGGTATGGCTGGTCATGGCAGAACCTGTTCCTGCCCCAAAATGGAGAGAAGAGCAGCTCAGTGACTCAAGTGGAAACATGGAGACCCATGCAATGCATCCCAAACACCAGCCACCCTTCATACAGTTCCTTGTGGCCTCCCATCTCTGAGCTACTGCCAGGGAGACTCACCGGAGGACATTCTGCATCACATCTGCATGAGCATTCTTCTCTGCTTCCCCTTTGGGCTCCTCCCCACCTATCACTCATCCCGCCATCCTTCCCACCATTTACATTGGTCTAGTAATGCAGCCTGGTGTTTTCTCCAGGAGAGGTGTGCAGATCCCACTGCTAATTATTCAAATATATCACAAATACCATGCGTCTTCATCAATGTTGCTGCATAATTCTGCTATTAATGATTACCTCCTGCCTGTAGCAGCTGAGCCTTAGTGCTTCTAATGATCCACCTCCAAACTGCGTCTATCTTTCAGGGTGCAACAAAGCATCTGTTTAACAGTGTGCAGCATTCCTACAAAGCTGTTTACTGCAGAAAGCATGAAAAAATACTGTACCTAGAAAAAAACCCACCCGAGAATCTTTTTTTAGGTCAGATGAAAGTAATTACCCAAGTTTAAACTTAAGCAGGGTATTAGGGATAATGACTGTTCCTGGAGAAAGAGCTTTTTAATATTCTCAGATGGTTGATACAGTGGTTGTGCCTGTCTTTCTTGCCAGGAAAGCAATATTCCACCATGCTGTGGAACCAGTTCAAGACTGACTTGAGGAATCACACCTCCTGCTGACTCCCAAATGGTGCCTCCTGCAGCATTCTGGCTCTGCCTTGAAGACTGCTGTCCAAAATCTGACCTAGCTTTACATTAGGAGCTTCAACAAGGTCACAGCATGAGGCTATAGGACTGCAGCTTGGAAAATTATTGTGCTGTATGACAGGTGAAAGAATTTTGCTCCAAAATCTCCTAGCCAGAGTGGCAGATTCAGCAGTTGGTTCCTGCTGCAAGTGGAGTCACAGGAGTAACAGACATCAGAGAAGGACCAGCTGAGAAACCCCCCTGAACCACAAAATTTGGCTCCAAATTATAAAGTTCTTCTTGTTTACTGATATTTCACAAAGCACAAGCAATTCCCTGTTGGCACACGTGGCAAAGTAGAGACCTTGGAAGAGTTAGTCTTTGATTTTGGACTCCAATGGATGTCTGCTCCAGAGAAGAGCTAAACTTGACAGGCCAAAACAGGAAGTTATTTGCAGTCCTGAAGTGATTTCAATTAATAATGTACTCCAGAATGACAAAATCTGAATTTTACCAGTGTAGCTGAATTTCTGATACAGTGCCCCATCATCCATGACCCCAGGATGCGACATGATCAGAGAGACTGATGGAGTCACCATTCTCTAACCATAGCCTGAGACACCTTTTATCAGATTTAATCTGGCTGTGGTCAACCTTACTTGGTAGAAATTTGCTTCTAAAAAGAAATTATATAAAAATAGTGTTTTGCAAGGGGAAAGGAAAAAAAGACCTCCCAATCCTCTCCCTGCTTCTGTGTTTCATTGCCCCGTCTCCCAGCAGCTTCATCCAAAGTTGTCTAAGTGTTCCTCAGCACCTGTCAAACGGATGCAATAGTCCTGCTATGTTTTGTAGTGCTGCAGTCCCTTCTTTTACCTTCATATCATGGTAGTTTCGAACAGGGTCCTCATCTTGGGTGGGCCCAACCACTAAATAAATACAGCACCATAACAGCAGTGTTTGTGTGACTCAATTTCAAGGAAGGAAGAGGAAAGAACAAGAGATGATAGATTTGGGAGGGCAGGAAAGAGAAATTTAGAAGAGGAAAGCCTTACTTTTATGACCCCTTACTGCTCCTAATGTTGTCAGATTTGTTTATGGATGGGTGTACGGTTTGCCCTCCTGTTGTCAGTTTTAGTTTCCATGGGCCTTGGGAAACCATCTGTGGGGCATGAAGAGGATATTCCAATGAACCTACTGAAGCAGGTGCTGCTATGCAGCTGCCAGTCACTGCCCAGGCTTGAGCTGGGAATCACTGCCCCCAGACTGGAGGCACAAACACGTGAAGGACAGGAAGATTTGGGCCCTGGCTGCTGAACTTTAAAGCAAATACAAAGGAAGAATGGAATGTCTTTGAATAAGAAGCCATTTCCCCGGAGAAGAAATAGGATAGAAGAAACTTCACTGGCACCAAAGGGCTAAAGCCCACCAAACAATAACTGTGCTCCTATTCCTTTTCCTTGCATGGGTTTCTTTGTTCAGCATTGCTGTCTTTCTAGTTCATAGTAGTTTTCAGATGTTAAAGACTACTTTTTCCATTCTTTGCAGCTTCCCACCTATCCCTGTCGAAGGCCACACAAGTTCAAGCTGAGCTTAGAGGGATGTACGACTCCAATATGTCTGAAGGGAGTGCAGGGCACCTTTAATAAAAGGTCATCTTGCCTTGCAGGAATGTGAAGATGACAACGAAAATACCAAAGGCAGATTAAGGACCTTCTCACAGTTTTAAAAGGTGCATATGCCCTTTTGCACAGGAGCTCTTCTCTCTGCAGGTTTCAGGGCAGGATCATGTACCCCAGCACATCACCTGGTGAAGGATGTGGAAGTGAGCACCTTGCTCCTCCAGACAGCCAGTTTCCAAGGCTAAATTATCTTAGAGGGTACTTATGGGATATGGGGTTATGTTTGTTAAAGGTGTTGATAGTTACGTTTACCAGAAAGGCCTCTGCCAGGGTGAGAGGTCAGTTGCAGGGGGTGAGAGGCAGCTATGGGGAGAGACCCGTGGACAGCATGTGAGCAGGAAGCTGATTGGGTGGTGAGACAGTGGACAGCAGCATTGCAGCTGAGCACCCAAGGGTGCCCTCTAAGGTTTTGGTTATGTCTGGTGGAAACTGAAGGCATATAAAGAAGGTATTTTCCACAATAAAGCAATTTCCTTCACATGCCGAGGGGGTTTGTGTCTTTTTTTCCCCATTGCCACAGGTATTCTGCCTCTAGTAGAAGTCCTAGATTAGAGGAGCAGAAAGAAAGGCAGAGTGACTTTATCCTTTCTCTCTTCTTCTACCAGTGTGATGTTTTCAGTGGCTGGAGCATCACTAAATCCTATGCTTGGTGCTTAGCTTAGCAGGCTTTTCTGACAAGTGCTTCAGAACAGAAAAAAAAAAAAAAAAAGACGTGGTGACAAAGCTTTGCAGCAAAGTAAATAAAGATAATTCGGAAGTGAAGGGAGTGGTCAGGTGAGGTCACTCAGAAGAAATTGCATACAATCTAGGCAAAATGCAGGGCAGTAACAGAGAGCTAGATATGAGCCCCTGTTGTTTGTTTCATTATTGGCTGTAATTAAAACATAGTTTTCAGAATTTAAATTGTCGCCACCCCCTATTTTGAATGCACCTTTTTGTTCTCACAGTTTTTAATACTTTTGAAGGTTTGTAGCTGGCCACTCTACCCAGGTTCCCAGAGAGTATTCTGGAAGATTTGGCACCAATGTCCTGCAGGACACATGCCTGGAGGAAAGACTGCAAATGACTGAGCCAATCTGTCTCAGCAGATAACTGGAAGCTAGGAGCTTCAGCCAGCATACAGGCTCACAGCAGCTGCTGGAACCTCCTCGAGGACACAAGCGGCCTATGAATGCACTCCTGAAAAAGAAGGTCCTGATATGTCTGTGTGACAAAGGGCAGGAAGGATTCTCAGTATTTAAGCTTCTCATCTGAGGAGGAAAAGAGACCCTGTGGTGACTGAGCAGATGTGTCAGCACTCTCCTAGTACATCTGGTCTCTTTTCCATCCCTCCTCTTACATCCTGCAACAAAGAATAGTCAGTGAAAATGAGATTATATAAATTGTCTAGTACTTTCCTTCAAGACACTGTGTGAACTTTCACTAAATTTCACATCTACTTTTTAGGGTACATAAATCCTTCCCCTTTGTTACTGAATAGAAAGCAAGCAGAAGAGGAGCAGGGTTTTTTAAAAGTGTCCCCTAGCTTGGGTTTTCCAATGCATGAGCTTATTAGAGACTAGTTTTCAGTAGTGTGTAATACTTCTAATTTCTAACACAGAAAAGCTCTGTGAGCCTCTGGCTCCCACTACCTCAAGTCAGATGGCCAAAGGCCAGAGTTCCCTTTAAAAAAAAAAACAAACAGACAACATTACCCAGCAATGACACAGTAAGTTACTGCCAGGGCTGCATTAAGATCCAGGTGTTCAGGTTCACTAAAGGCCTCAGCTTTCTGGCTACTTGATAGATTGCACCATACCATGGAAAGAAGCCAACATGACTCATGCTCAATCACTGCGATGTTGACAGTGCTGAGTGCTGTTTTAGGGGGATATTAAATGCTGTGAATGTGCTAAGAATTAACAATATTAAAATATTATTAGTATTATTTATGAGATATCTCCACGTGTCCTAGATGATTCTAGCCAAGATCAAATTATGCAAAATGTTACATAAACATGCGGCAGAACATGCTGCCTGCTCCAAAGGGTTTTTAATCTAACTGAACAGGACAGGCTAACAATGCATTATGATTTCTGCTTTGCACACAAGAAGCAAGAGCACAGAGAAATGAATGCATTTACCCAAGGGCAGACAGGAGACATGGGGCACAGCTGGGAACTGAGCAAGAGTCTCTCAAATTGTTCCCCAGCATCTTTGACCTAAGAGCATTCTCTATCTCAAATACTACTGTATTTGATGAGGACAGTGTTCACAGGGAAAATGATTTCCCCAAAAATCTTTTCTGAGAACAATGGGAGAAGTGTCCAAGTTCCACATGTAGAGGCAAGTATTGTACTGAATATAGATTATCATAAATGCAGGGCTCCCTGCATTCAGAGAGGTTTCTGGCTGTTCAGATGTGCAGGATAAATGGGCAAGAGCCAGAAAACACACTCTGTATCTCCATCTTCCACTGATACCTTCCCTGGGACCTCAAGATAAAAGTCATGCCATTGTTGTGATAGTGTAACACTAAAACCAGTCTAACACCCACACATCTCTCTCTTTTCCAATCTGCCAAAGAATTTGCTACCTTCCAAGGGCACTCCAGGTTCCTTTAATAAGCGCACACTATATAAGCACAAGTTACCAACACAACTGACTGCAGAACGACCATCTCTGAAAAAAGCACTTGCTACACAGCATGTTGCTAATAGGGCAGGCTAGCTAAAGCCCTCATCAATCAGAACAGCATAGCTCTACTGCCTGCTGTATGTCTTTCTACCTGTTGTATTTGTCACCTCTATTTAGATTTAGGACTGGTACCATATTTGTATTACTGTGACCTGTTTGTTTTCATATAGATTCAACTTCACACTCTATTTATTCTAGAGTTTTTGACAGCCTCTGGAAATATATGTTTCTTCCTCTTATTTACAGTTTAACTTATTTTTCCCCATACTGTTTCAAGTCATAAATTTTGGTTGTGCATTAATCTCACATAAATCTGCATTTTGGACACACAAGTGATAGCCTAGTCCATTACCCCATCCTTTGTTTCTAGCCATGCCACATATTTCCTTTTCTCTTTGCAGAGTCTCTTATAAGCCTTTTAGTTTTAACTTTTAACAACCATTTCCCATTCTGTAGGAGCTGCTTCCTTATTAGATTACTCTTCACTACCACACAGATATCCACCTTCTGCCTTAATTTCTGAGCACCAAGGGATCATGTGCATTTCCTCTCTCCCATGCAGGGACAGACCTTCACTAGGTCAGCTACCCTCACATTCCTGCCTCCTCTCCATAGTGCATGTTGATTCAGTACTGCCATTGCAAAGGTGCCCCTGCCCACAGCAGAGGGATTGGAACTAGATGATCTTTAAGGTCCCTTTCAACCCGGACTATTTTGTGATTCTGTTGAGGGTGGTGAGGCACTGAAAATGGTTGCCAAAAAAGCACTCCCTTTTCCCTGGGAGTGTTCAAGGCCAGATTGAATGAGGTCTGGGCAACCTGGTCTTGTGAAAAGTGTCCCTGCCTTTGGCAGAGAAGTTGGAACAAGATGATCTGTAAAGTCTCTTCCAACTCAAACCGTTCTATGATACTTAACTACATCACTTCCACAGAACACTTCCAAAACTTCCCTTTGGTTTTTCACAATTAAGTGACTTTACCACAAGGATGGAATAAAGATGATTGCTTAGCTGGGACACAGCTAATACAAAATGTTCGTAAGCAAAGTACAAAACCCACTCATCTTTCCCTAACCAGAGGGAAGGGCTTCAGCAGCCTGCAGGTCCACTGCAGGGAAGGCTGCATCATGATGCAGACATTTCAGCCCCTGGATCAGCAGATCACCAAGGCAAAGAGTCACCATTGGTAACCTGCCCAGCTCAGCAAGATGAGGCATTGTCAATGAGGAGCACCAGAGACCAGATATATGAGATAAATTAGTTCTTGGTGGATTAGGATGGCTGCTTCCTGCTCTGTAAAGCCCTGACAAGGGACCCACCAGGAGCAGTAGCTTCATGCCCTGCTCTCTGAGGTAACATACCGTCTCCTACTAGGCTGAGGATACCTACAGCTGAAAGACCCATCAACTTCTGCAAATTTATTTCTCAAACCCTACATCCTTTTTCGAACACACCTAGCAGTGACTTAATATAACTCATCTTGTCTACACAATTATTTTGTCCATCTGAGATTGATTCTTCTTGCCCAGATACAATCAAACATGGAGCCAGAGGTGTAGTAGGAAAAACTACCACAGAAAATTTAGGCTCCTTACTCAATCTACCCTTATGTTTCAGGACTTCCTGCAGATTCTTATATGCCTGACAATGATCTGTGCCCCAAGCACTCATCCATTTTGCTGCCAAGGATGCACACTGCTTCAAGTGCCCATCCCCATGGAATGCTGTGCAGGAAGGATGTCTGGTTTGGTCTGAGTCAGGTAAGGGTCAAAAATATTTTCCTTCAAGCAGCTGTAGTCACCATTTATCAGCAAGGAAAAGAAGGAACAGCCCTGTCATAGCACCTCTTTGAAAAATGAGAAACCCCCTCTGCAGCACTGTTTTTTTCTAGAAGAGGAGCTTCCATACCTGTTCCTGTGGCAGGAGGCTGAGGCAGGAAATGTCAGCATCTGCACAGCATGTACAGCATGGCCTCCACCCAGACATGCTTTGAGCACCCACTTCATAGTGCTTAAAGAAATTTCACATTGTTTATGATGGTGGAAGGAAAAGGAAAACCAGAGCATAGGTCAGGATAGTAAAGACAGACTTAGCACACCGTGAGGAGACAGACACTGTGGACCCACAGTAAATCTCAAAGAGTGACTGCAAAAGAGCTCCCATCTTTCAAAGAAAGAACAGCCTGTCTCTAAAGCTAGCTCCATTCCCCACCCCTCCGCCATCAGGGAGGATGACAAGTCCCCAGCTAACACCAAGATGGCTGAGGTTCTGCAGCTCCATGGGCACCCTTGCCAGGCAGGACTGGGGGCCAGGGCAGTCACAGTGTGCCAGGTGTGGAGCCAAACACCCACTCAAACCCCTTCATGCTGCACCAGGCTGATAAAGCAATTTTCCCCACATCACTCTCCCTCGCTCTGCACTCTTGCCACCCATCTGCCACCAAAATTGGGTAGGAGGGTAAAAAGAAAAATCAAATTTGCACTAATATTTTGTGCAGAGTGACCCATAGTATATTTTCGTTGTTGTTTAATTTAGCTTCATTTCCCCAATTAGTTTTAGCAACACTTCAGAAAAACTTTTCAGCCTCACAGAGCCATAAGTTTCCAAATGACAATTGTCACATCAGGCTGCACTGTCACGTACAAAGCTTTTAGTGGTCCTGTCTACCTCCGTGCTTTAAGACTATTTCCACAAATACTCCACATACACGCCTGATCTTTTCCTCTCCTGTTACTAGTCACACTCTTCCTTTCAGCTTCCCCATGCTGCCTGACAGGATTTTGTTTGAAGGTGGATAAAAAAGAAATGATAGACTAATGTTGGCCTCATTACTGGCTGCTACATTACAGCTTTTCAAAGCAAGTGTGCCTATGCATATGTAACATACACAAGGATATAGGCCACATACATAGGACCATCATCAGCTGATACAGGTCTTTCACTGGGAAGGCATGTACATTCAGGTGATTTGATAGTCTGTCAAGTGATTTGTTTCTTCACATAGAATGCCCAGGCTTTTTGATGCACTTATTTTTAAATTATCAAAAGTCCTCTATTTTAAACCATTCATACCTATTTGAAAACTTAATCTCTCTCAAGAAGACCTTTTCTTCTCTCAAGAAGACCTTTTCTTCTTTGAGAATTGCCCTTTTTTTTTTCAATTAACCATAATTTAAAAGAAACAGAGAAATAAGCAATCGTTTTCTTCTCCTCATTACACTGAAACCTTCTGTTCTGCATAAGGAATTGCTGTGATTCTTTAGCACCTTCTCTTGTGACTACCACCATCAAGGTCCAAAAACAAAGCCACTGAAGCCAGGAAATCCCTGCATTCTCATAGATAGTCCTGAATAAAGCAGCCACCTGTTCACAGCACAGAGAACTTCTCCAAACACAGGTAAGACCCTGACAACTTTAGTTAGGGTTAGACAACCATCACCCCTTCCCAGACTCCATCAAATATTGGGTACCTCACCTCGAATATCAATAGCACTTAATTTAGAATCCATGCTTATTTTCTTATATTTTACATCAAGAGGGAGCAGTGTGGATATGCATGCACAGGCTTGTCTGCTTGTTTGGGGCAAGAGTACCATAGCATTCCCTTTTCAGCCAGGCACTGTGACCACTCTCTGGGTGAGGTTTTGTTTCTCATTTCACACCCCAGAGTTCACTGACAGTTCCACCAGCAGGCTGGTGAGACACAGCACAGGACTGGGATAAAGCAACCAAGGCACAGGAGAGCAGGAACCCATGAAACACATGGCATTCCTACAGAAACGCAACCAGTCTTGTACCTGATCCAGGGAGAGTCACCCTTCCATAGGAAGGAGCCTCCCACATTCTTGCAATTCTCCTGCTTCCCTTCTAGTCATGAAATGGCTCAAAAAGTGAAAAAAGGCAGTTTAGCATTGGGGGAGTTTATCATGGGCTATCTTTTAGAAACAGAGATGTTTTTTTCCAGCCCTAGCAGATGGAAACTAATGGCACATTATGCACCTAACCCTGGCAGGGACAGAAAAACAGCTGCAGGAAAAAAGATCTGAATTCCCCAAGCCCTTCACAATGCAGCCGCTTTCTAAAGTGCTTTAAAACCTGTGGTGGTGTAATGGAAAGGTTTTAACACAGAACTTGCATAACTCAATTTTAAGTTTTAACCCAGTACAAATCATGTCAGTAAAGCATCTCTGCCTAATCCCCGTTCTACAGTTGGAATAGAAGAGGACAATGGCTCAGCTGAAGAAGATACAAACTGGACAACTCCAGTGCTTACCATGCAATGGCTTTTCAGAAGGGTCCTGTATTTGTACATTGGACAGGAATAGCCTGTAACTCCATCAGTCTGTGGAGGTCTACACCCATTTAATACATCAACATAGAATCGCATAATAATTAATTAGTTAGTTCGGAAGGGACCTTAAAATCCTCTAGTTCCAACCAGTACGGGGAGGGATACCACCCACTAGATCAGGTTGCTCAGGGCCTCATCTAATCTGGCCTTAAACAAGGGGAACAGAAGACAGCAACTGCTTCAGTCTTGCCAGGGTGACCCAACACTACCTGTGGGACAGGACCACACAATTGCAGTCAAAAGCAGAGCACGAGTCTTTTACAGTTGATTTATGAGACCACTTGCACATATCTAATCATGTTTTCTGCAATGCAGAGATAGCACTGGGCAGACTCAGCCTGGTTTTAAGACACTGAAAACTGCACAAAAAACTTCCTTACAGGAATACTGGGATAACGGTATCTCACCCATGTGAGCTAGGCTCCTCAGGAATATATAAGTGGAAGTAGAAAGAGGCCCAGAACACATTGTCTATTAGGAAAGCCAGTTAGTAAGCCTGAATGACTGGTCTCAAGTCTAACATGGAAGATAATGAGACAGGGGTTTTATCAGTTACTACAGCAAAAGACAGATGGATTTGGGGCTTGTGACAGAATGATGAAGAGTAAAGCAAAAATCCAGGGCAGGGCTTGTTTGACCAAATTCAATCACTCAGCTTTATCACTTGTGATTTCAGATTAGAACTTCCACCTCTTGCTATAGCAGCACCTCCAGCTTGCCTCACCTTACACACAGATTAGTGAGACATTTAGCTACAGTTTTAGGTTCAAGCCTTGGAAGAAACTCTCCATGCTGCCAGGCTCTTTTTTCTGGTGTTTGGTGGAGAGGGTCTCTGTTCAAGCATTTCTGCTCTCTTTTTTTGCCATGAGGTTACTCTGTTTCTAGACTAAACAATTATATCATCAAGATCCTCAACAGCTGTACCATTTATTTGACGATGACAAATCTAGAGGAGAAAAAATGCAGACCCCTATTATGTTGCTGGATGTGTAGGGAGAAAGGAACTGTTTATTCTTCACTGACCCTTTAAAACAAATATTTTCATGTCTCGATTAGAAAACATGCCTCATCTGAGTAAAATTTAACACAAATCTCCTTTCTGTTTTTCTGTTGCTCTTCAAACAGGGAATTTCAGAGACTGCTTCACTGATGAGAGAAAAAATGGATTTGGTTTATTTCAGGAGTGGAGGTTGTGCCTTAGTTCTCTCAGATACATGAAACATCCCTTGATTGTGCAAATGCATCCTGATGGCGTCTTTGTGTTCTTGTCACTCCTGATTTATGGGGGCCTTTTCTACACTCCGAAAAAGAATTTGCATTTCAATTTCCATTACTTCTTTCTCTCCTCACGGCACTCTAGTTCTGAAGGGAGCTTGTATTCTGGTTCCCCTCAGCTGCCCCACATTGCTCTGGCATCAGGGAGGATACAGGAATAGGGGTACTACAGGCTCTGCTCTATGGGAGCAAGGCTCATGCTGCCATGATCTCTGGTGAGATGTACCTTTGTTTATGCTGAGCAAGGACCCCTGGCTTGTTTGATCCTATCTCTCAGTCCTTCCTCCACACTGTGATGAGGGGGGAAGGCAACAGCCCTGTCTCCTTCCTGGTTCCCAACACAGGCCCTTGCTTGCACACTCATTCTGAGAAACAGCAGCCAGCAAAAGAGCAAGGACGACTGGGGACACTCACCCCTCTGCCATCTCTGCTCTTGCAGGAATGGCAGGAGGACAAGCAGGAAGCCTTAGGGACTCATCCCTTCCTTGTTTCCTGCAGGGTTGTGCCTCTTCTAAGGTGAGTTCAGAAGCAGAGTCCTATCCAAAACCACTTGAAAGCATATCTTGGACAGGTGGGTTGCATAGGAATCCAAAAGCCACTATCGCCTCTAGGCTTCATCTTTACCCATCCTGCAGACCCTGGTGGCCACAGTGAGTTCCTGTGCCAGCCCAGGCACTGCTCTCTCAGCCCTGCACTGCCTATTCTCATTTGTGCAGTCTGGATAGGCTGTCACAGGCAACCTGAGCATGGTTCAAATCCTCCAAGCCTGCACACGGGGTGGGCTTGGAGCCAGCAATGGGTGGGAAACCACATGGGCAGCATTGCAGACCCCACCATCCACCTTGCAGCTAAACAGGGGCTTTGGTAGATGTAGTTCATGTCTACCTAGGAAATATTAGAAGCTTTGGAAAAAAAAAAAGAAAAAGATAAAAGATAAAAGAGAGCTTCAGAAACGGGGGAGGAGTTGCCAGGACACGTCAAGCTTTAAAGATGTGAGTTGCAGAAATGCATTAAGGCTGGTTTTTCAGAGCTGTCAACCCCACAGCCTTTATCAAAACTGAACTCGGTTAAAAATAAGAGAAGCAAATGGAATCTTATTGAGCATTTGTTTGGACATTAAGGCCACAGATTCCTAATAAGTTGTTGGAAGTCAAATGTCAGGAGCCATAAGCCTGTGTCATCTTAATTTTCAATGGCCTGAAACAATGTATTCAATAATGCATTTTTCTGTGACTTGTTTGAAGTACGTTTGTTTTGACCTAAGGGTTTTGACTATCACCATTACCATGTTGACTTCTACACTAACATGTAAAGCCAAAGGATATGTGTTGAGCTGATTAAAACATGCACAGCATTTCCAGGGGGCAGAAGGGTGACAATAAATTTGTACTGACTTCACTGAATCAGCAATTTCCAACTGAACCTAGTTCCAGGGCAAAATTCTCCAGAAACACCATTGGGAATCATCATACTGTCCCTAGTGTTCATCTGAGACACTATGCACATCTGGACAGTTTGAAACACCCAATTTTGGCCTCTTTTTTCTCCACTGGGCTCCTTTTTTTTGACTTTCAAATGTTTGTACAGAATGCTGAAAGCCATTATCTTCAGCAGTATCTGCCCTATTTATCCAACTTCCAGCTGGCTGCAGAGTAGCTTTCATCAGTGGGTCTGAACTTACAAATGCTGACACAGAGATTATCCACCCTGTGAAGAACAGTTTAACCAGATTAATCTGTGGGAGGTCCCCTCAGCCTCTTCCCTGCACAGCCCTATAGCAGAGGATTGGCATAATCTATGATTGGCATAATCATAAAATAGCTCTCAGAGCCTATGGCGTATGGTCCCCCCCAGAGGAAGCTACTTCATTCCCCAGGATGCTCAATCCCGTTTTCCAAAGTGGGCTTGGCTGCTTTGCAGTGCCCAACCTCCCCCTTCAGTGAAGGGCCAATCCTGAAGGACAGTGGTGAGGTGAGGCAGGAGATTGCATTCGTTTTCCATACCCTGGAGCTGGCAGCCCTGCTCCCAGTACAGTATATTGATAGAAGGGACACAGAGCAAAGCCCCATAGCCCTCAAACCTATCAGGTTTACACAGCAGGGTGAAGTAAGGAGAATTACTGACAGTCCTTTCTCACCTGCTGACTCCAATTTGCTTGTTTTCATTACAACAGATAAAGAAACAAACCATTTAGTCAGCAAATCCAAGCCCAGAAATCAATCACATTCCCTCAGCAACTCTTATATTGTCAGAGGAGACAGAAGCAGGAACGACCAACCATATAACGCCTTACCCAGACTTAAATAAGGGAGGAAGGTTTGACATTAGCACTTCTACCTTTTTTGGTTTTTTTAGTCCCCTCTCTCACCTTCAAGTCTAGCTTTAAACATCTTAAACCAAGTTGATTTTAAGGTGAACTGGATATCCTGGCAATGGATGATGACTAATACACTATGAATGACAGAAACTTGGTGGAACACTAAAAAGCAAATGAGATGTTATAATACCTGGAAGCAAGTTATACAGAAAAGTGCGTTTAAGCCAAAGGGTTGAAGGAATAATGCAGTCTTTTCAATACCTCAGTGGAGTTAATTCAGAAAACCTTAAAACTCTTAAGGGAGAAAACTATGTGCAGAAGATCATACCATCAAGTCTGCATGAATTCACAATCTCAGGAGTTGCAATACATTTATAGTCTCATACTCACATCTATCATCAGGGCTGTAGCTAAAGACAGCTGGGTATGCAGTTTTGAAAGAACACACAATTTATAGAAGATTAAGGTGAGGGAATTTACCTGTGAGCTGGCACAAAGAACACTACAGCTCCTCCGCTCTTTAAACAATTGCTTCTTGGAACAGCTAATTCAAGCACCCACAAGCAAAAGCAGCAACTCCTGGCTTAATTTTCAGCAGCATGCAGGAACTAGACGAAAGAGTGACAATATCTAAGCCCTTAAGTAATAGGGTTCACAATGTAATTAAGTTCAGTGTCCTAGGAGGGGATAGTGAATGAAAAGATACACAAATGACACTAGATTTTAGAAGACATTTAGAGCACAATGGGAGTCATTCAGTAGGACATTAGTTCAGTGTAAAGGAAGCAAGTGATGTACAGATGGTTTAAATAATATATAAATGATGTGGGAAGAGAGCTCGTGGTGAGGTCACAGAGTCTGCAGAGGATACAGGTTATTTTGGGGAGTTCAAAATAGCCTCTCAAGACCAGAGAGAATTCTTGGGTGCTGGATTGAGACTTAACCAAAGCAAGGCAGATGTCCAACACAATGATAAGTGACACTGTCAGTTAAAACAAACTGATTATTCGGGAAAACCCACATTAAAGCTGCTCCAAGTCCTCTCACAGGATTTTGAGAGGCAACAGTCTATGCACAGGAGCTGGGGTCCCTGCACTCAGCTCAGAACTGCCCAGCCAAGCACAGTGTCATCAGAAGAGGTGTCCAGCTACAAAAGGAGCAGAAGGAGGGACACAGATAATAAGCAGAACTGGCTATCTCAGGTTGCAACAGTTTTTGCAGAACCTGAGAGGGTTTGGAGAAAGGTGGCAGAAGTGATGGACAGCCTGGGAACAATGTTGTCTCCAAGGAGGGGAAACTTTGGGTTGGTTTCTTGTCCCTTTTACCAAGGAAATCCTCTTCCCTACTACAAACACCAACTGCATTAGCAATACACTTGATTCCTTCCAGGCAGGGTTGTCACCACAGTATATTACTGTTGGAGATTTTTGATCTGCTATTGCATTGGTCCTACATCTGCTGTAAAGCACACAAAAATATTTCACAGCCTCTGAAGTGTAAGAGTACATTTTTGGCAGTTCGTTCTGGACTTAGCACAGGGACTCATGATTGCAGGGGCCCTGATAAGGCAACTCCAACCATCCCTTTTGGTCCTGATCTCATCTGAACAGAAAAAAATTATAGAAGTGCATAAAATAATAAAACCAATAACTGGCAAAATTCTGTGCTCTCAGCTCAGGGCCAGGAGGATACACAGTCATTAGAAAATGGCAAATCCAACCTGGCAGAAATGAAATACTGCTCTGCTCTCACTCCTCTCCTCTCCTCTCCTCCCAATTTCAATATATTATTAAACAGCAGAACTCTGCGACAGAAAGCAGCAAGACCAATACAGAATCAATCAATTCATAGGAAAATAAATCCATATGTAGAGTTATCATTACTAGAGAGTCAAAGCCCCATCACATACATCCATCGCTAACCCATACACAGAGGATAAATCCACACTTGCCTACAGCAAGGTCTGGACACCTCACCTGGAGTGAAGTGTTCCCTGCTGTGGTTAATCACCAGCAGTTATGTACTACACCAGCTCAGCCATTTTCTTTCATCCATGCTGGATGATATTTATAATCGAGGTAATCACATTTACTGCTTGATTTTTTAAGTGCCTAGGCATATTGGAGTAATATGCAGAAAAGCAACATCTGAGCCAGAAAATGAAGGAAGTAAAGGGCAGCTATGAGTTGCAGCAGATAAAGTGGGCATCAGCATTAACTTCTGTGATGCTCATTTGAATATTTTTCCACTTGCAGGATCGGATTCCTATCATCATTCTGAGTCAGACCTTCACAGATCTGGCCAAGTAAACCCTGCTTAACATCCTATTTTCTATTTATAGAAACAGTTGTTTGTATTTGTACAACTGCTGTGATTCCCATGCTAAGTTAACAGCCCAGAAGGCAGAAACACCTTTCAGGCACTAGTCAGGCACTTGTCACCTTCCCCACCAGTCACTGTCAGAAAGAGGCCAGACCAGCGTATCAGACTTATCCAGCACCACACATGTCCAGCATCGTTATCCCTCTTTACATCAGCTTCTTCTGTAAGATAAACAGGCAGAGGAATGTTTGCTTAGCTTGGAGTCCAAGGAAAATGCAGATACAAGACGGTATTGCACTGAGAACTGCTGAAGTGACACAAGCCAGTTTCATAGTAGATAGATTGCTTTGCCAGACAATTTTTTTTTTTATTTTTTGCATTGCTTATTCTAGCTCAGTTAGCCTGTCTGCCAAATGCCCAAGTTTTCTCTGAGCTTCCAGCTCCTTTTCAGTCATGGCACTTGACCATCTTTTCTTTATGGATTGCCAGACAATGAGAACAAAGCTCTCAATTCCTAATTAATTTGATAGTCATTTCCTTATTAGTGAAATGGTGTATGCATGCAGGACTGAAGCTTACATACATGTATTCTTTGCAGCTAAAGCACATTGCTTTCTTTCAATGTAAGATTAGTCTAAATCTCAATAACTTCGCTCCCTGCCTGCTGCTACTTTTCACTGCTCCCAGGATATTATTTATTCCTTCTCACATCCCTCAGGGTATTCCTTATCTCTTTTTCCTCTTGCATCACTTCCCACTTGTTCCACCCCCCACCTACTTCCCTGACTCACTGTAAAAATTCCAAATTCCTTCTCCTCCATTACTGTCCTGCCACCTTGCTAGATGTCACTACTTTTATTCCTGCACATTTCCACCTTTTCCCTAACATATTCTCACTTTGCAGCCCTCCCTCTTCTCAGGAAAGCAGAGGGGGGGAGGGAAATGCTGCCGCTCATTTTTTTATACAGAGCATAAATCCAACCTGTTTTTAGATCAGGCTCTGACAGAGTCAGAGCACTGGAACTGCCTGGGATAGCTAATGATCTCATCTTCTGCAAAGCAAATAATGAGCTTTTATCTTGGCTCATTGTTTTGACCTTAGCACAGCTTTATATGCTGGGCCTCCATCCTCGTGGAATTCCCCACTGGTGTCTCTTTGTTCCTGCCCAGCTTCCCCTCCTTTTGTGATACACCTGCTTGTGGGGTTGGGCTAGAGCCAAGGAAACAGTGATAGGGCTTCCAGTCTGACTGACTGATAATTGGCATATTCCCTCTTGATTTTGTGCTGATGCTTCTGTCCCTAGAAATCACAGAATGTTCTGAGTGGGAAGGGATCATCATCAAGTCTAACCCTTAAGTGAGTAGCCCATACTGGGATCAAAACCATGACCTTGTTGTTATTAGTACTGTGTGCTAACCAACTGAGCTCATCTCAGCACTAAGATGCAAGTCAGCAGTGTCAGAGACATACAGCAGCCAGGCCCTTTCCCTTCAAGGATCCTAGCAACACAGTTTCCAGTGGCTTTGAGTTGGGTTGCAAGTGCCACAAGCCACAACCAGGCATTCATCAGTCTAACACCTTCACATGCACAAAGCTCTTTTGAACACTCAAAATATTTTCCCCTTTCCTCCTGCAAAAGCCTCCAGCATTTCTACAGCCTTAAAGTAAATCCCAACTCATCTCTGAGACAGAAACTTTTCCTATTGTTATAAATTCCTTCCAAGCTTCCCCTTGGTTTGTTGCTAAGCCAAACAATAATCAGAAAATTTAATTTTTTCCTGCTAGTAAAAAAAAAAAAAAAAAAATCTGTCCAGATCCTTTGGACAACTTGCCTTGTTTTGTCTTCCTGTTTTGTCTTCTTTGCTTTTCCTATTTCGCTCTTCTCAAATTCCCTCCCAGAACCTACAGAGCTCAATGTGTAACAACTGCAATCACATAGGAAAAAGCAGGATTGACTATACGCTAGCTCTACAATGTGATTTCTTGCTGTGCATCTAAACAAACTCTTTAAAGCAAGGACCATTTTCTTTTCCTATGTTTACACAAGGTCTACCACAGGCAGTTCCCGATCCTCCCACACAACAACAGTAAGAGCAAGGTGCTCTGAACTGCAGAATTTAAGCTTTTGCAATTTTTGTCTCTAACCTTCAGAAGTCCCCTTTTCACAAACCGGTCTCTGTGTCCATGCTCCGCAGGATGACCCTTCCTGCCAGAAACACGAACATGATGCATCATTAGTTCTGCTGCTCATGAAACTAATCTCTTTATCCTCTCTGTGGTTGCCCATCTACCAGCACATCTCAGGTCAAATTCTCCTACAGCTCATGCACTCTGCATCACACCACAATATTTTACTTCCTCCCTACATTCCCAACATCTCCTCAAGAATTTTCCACATACCTAGGTCCATTCCTTGTTCCCACCAGTGCCCCCTACTCAGCACAAAAACCCCTCGCAGCATGGCAAGTGTTATCAGCCACCACAGCTGCTCTCCATGGATGCTGTTTGGTTATCTGGCATAGCAGGCTGCCTGCACAAGTCATTGCCTTTCAGCAGCTGGTGGATCAAGCAGAACAGACAATGTCTCTGCTCAGCCCATCCTTCCTTGGGTGAGGGCATTAGTAGGACTGCTCTCCTCCATCCACCCTTGGTTGAATCAATCTTGGTTGATTTTGGAATCAACCAAAAGGCTCTTACAGGGGGCATTGATCACCTCCATTTCCTTAAGAAATGGAGCTTAAAGTAACAGTAGTAATAGCATTAACAATGCAGTTCAAAATTTCAATGAACTTTTCTTCTGATACTTTGATTTGTAACTTCATATCTAATTTACTTACCTTTATTACCTGTTGGACTCTCCAAATGTGTGCTGTACATCTGAATGACTTTCAGATGTACAGATGGGAACAGTTATTTAGGGAAAAGCCTAATTAATCATCACTACAGTTTTCTCGAGTCTCCCTTCATCCACACTTTCATTTCCTCTTATCCTGACCTATTTCCCTATTTTGCCACAAGTCCCATTTCACTCAACCGTGCCTCCATTATCACTTTTATTGTTCATGTTGTACAACGAAAAGCTATCATCTTTCTTGCTCTTGAATAGATTCATTAATCTCCAATTCATTTAGGAGAACTTAGTTTAAATTTCCCCTTTTAAAAGTTTTGTCTTTCCACCCTCTGAATATTTCAGACATGACAAACTAGTGAATGAATAAAAATGGTCAATGTTTGTACCCCATCAGTGTTAAAATCCTTACTATGGCAGTGAATTTTGTGAGAGATAAAGACTCTTTTCTAGGCTGTGTCACATTCTAATTAAACACACTTAATTGGAAATGAGAATACATGAAATGAGAATACAAGTGACAAAATTGAAGACAACACCGAGTTATTTGAGCTAGCCAAGACCAAAAGGAATAGGGAAGAATCTGAGTGAGATCAAAGCAAATAGACTGTGATAATAAGTTACATTCAATGTTGCTAAATGCAAATAATACCTCTAAAGAGGAGAAAACTGCATATTATTCACACATCTTTCAAATTTATGAAATAGCTCTCTTACCGAAGAAAGGAATAGCAATAGGAACAGCTGAATGCTGAGCTCAGCTTACTGTGCAGCTGTGGCAAAAAAAAAATAAAACAACCATGATGTCAGAACACAGGAGGAACAGGATGAAGCAATACAAAGACTGTGCTGAGCTCTCTATAATTCAGGGCTGGCATCATACTCATTATTATATGCAGTGCTGATCACCATCTCGAAGAGGGGGAAGAAGTGGGAAAAAAAACCCTGGAGGGTGAGTAAAATAAAGCTGTGACCAGGATCCCACTGTGCAATTTAGAAGGAGATACACTGACAGGCCTTGCAGATTAAGTACCCATCTATCCTAAGGCCATTTGCTATGCCTCTGTCTTCTCCACTGCATTTCAGGAAAAAGAGACACCTGGATTTCCCCCATGTCATTCTTTATCAAGGTGTTTCAGTTGTTTCATGACTGGCCCACAAAAATCAATCTGCATTGAATTTAGCTCCTGTGTATGTTAAAGCTCATAGCTGGAAACATCTCCTGTGTTTTTCAGTGGTTCGATTCTTCCTTCCCTCTACTGATGGTATTATTGAATTCCTTACTTCTGTTATGTAAAGTAATTTGTGCTCTTGTGTTCAGAGAATACAGCTAGCACAGTAAATAGCCCACAAAATAAGATGATATTTTACCACTTATCTGAAAATCTGTGCTTAAAGCAGAGGAGGAAGGAGGAGAGAGGGTGCCTGCAGGAATAGCAGGTGGGGGTCTCTGAGGGGACTTAGACTAGAGCAGTGAGGTGGGCACTGCCTCATGGTACTGCAGGTGCCACTCAGCAGCCCAGGGGACCTGGCACATGTGTATCGCAAATCCTCATTTGTCCCCACTGTCCCTGGCGATGAGCACCAAGGAACAGGTACATGGCTCTTCCTAAGCCAGGGAAACAGTCTGCAGCAGTGCAGGGTCCTGGCAGCTCAGAAGGTTGCCCAGCTACTGGATTATGTTTTGTGTGTCTGAAAGAGAAGCTGTGGCAAAAATTATAAAATTCTCCTCCTTTTGAATGAAGGAAAGGATTTTGTAGCACATGGGTTTGCTTTGGCTAATTAAAAGCACAAGGCCATGAAAGAAAAGCAGCACTTTAATAGCTGAAAATAGCTGGAATTAAAACTAGTCACAAGCATTTAGCATGCTACAGATAAAGATGTTTGAAAGTGTTTCAGCCAGAGGCCTGTGGGGTGCCTTTGCACAGCTACAGGATAAAAGAAAGGTACAGAGTCCCTCATTGATGCAGCATCGCATCTACCTTTCTGCCTGAGTGCTTTGCCACCTTCTTTGGGTGTAGGAAAACAGCTAAGAAGCAGGACTCAAAGTACTGCTGAACTCATACAGAAGTAGATGTGCTAGAGGCCACAAGCCCTGGCAAGTCAAGGCAGGACCCTGAAGGAGGGAGAGATAAGAATGTATGTGTGTAAGCAAGACAGTACAGGCCTGTACAAGTCTGTGCTAGCCCATAGTTAAGCAATGTTACTAAGAAACATAGATACTATTGTTATGGTTGTTATTGTTAAAGCAAGTAGTTATTTTTAGCTCATGCTTGAAAGGCATGTAAACCAGCAGTGTGTTTAATAAAATTGGCTTCATGATGCAAACCACAGAGACCCCATCTCTTCAATCACCTGACACTTGGGGGCTTAAGGGCCCTACCAGGGAGCACAGAAAGTACCAGGGCTTTGCTCCTCAAGGACCAAATCTTAGCTTCCCACCTTGACACATAGGCACCTTAATCCTGGACAAGGGAGTCTCCAGACTGTGTATCAACAGGACATGGAGTGAGTATCTCCTTTGCAATTTAGAGATGGACAGCCTCCAAACAACCAGCCACATCAGACAGCCAAGAGCCACCATATGCCTCACATTGCTGAGGAAGGGTGTCTAATTCTCCCTAATCCACCTCCCATCCCAGCCTGAAGCCATGACTTGTGCAGCAGCTCTCTCATCCTCCAGACTCTGCTCTGCCATAGAAATCACTCAAAATCACATGGGAAATCACTTGAAACACGTGAATGCTCATTGCTCATGGGCCACTGGTTGGACCAGCTTATTCATTACTGGGGCCTTTCCTCTTACAACTTTAAGTCGTTGGCTCCACTGAAGATTCCCCCAAGTGTGGACAGAGCTTATGTTTGAAACAAGGTTTTTATTAAATTTGAGGTTAAATCAGGACAGTGCACTCTTTCCGGCTTCCTAGAAGTTTCCTACATCTCCATTTTCTAGTATCCTCCTAAGACCCTAATCACAAATGATTTATAACAAAATTCAAAACAAAAGAAAGAGGACTCAGCTTACAGTTCTGAATGGCTTCTCCCTACAAATTATCTGTCATTCCTTTTGTTGATTTCCCACCACATTTCTGAGTATTCAAATTGCTTCAGCAATGTCCTTTAATTCATTAATATTATATTTCAGCTACTGAGATGCAAAGATGTACAAGTGAATGATTCTAGCCCACAATCACACAGCCAAAACCAGCACTGGAAGTAAAAGAGTTTTTGAAGAGGCTATATTCTTGTGAACCTACAGCTCAGTGGTCACACCAAGCCATGCAGGTGAGGATACATGCTTGCATGAGTACAAACATCCACTCTGTGAAGTGCAAAGATCTGTCACACCACAATGAGACTTGGAATCTAAAGTACACATCAGAGCCGAGATCAGTGGAGCACTACTTTTGCAGGCATGCTCTCTGCCCTTAACCACACTCAGCAAGGCCTAAGACTGCAGGAGGAAGTTATTTAAACTGCCCTCCTGTGTGGCAGATGGACAACATGACAGATACCCTGGATACCTAAACAAGATACCAGTGTTTTAGCAGTGCCTGGCAACACGTGTTCAGCCATAGGAATACCTGGCAGTAGAAACTCAAAGTGCTTTTCTTCTAATTGGCCTAATTTAATGTTACTAAATGATAGAAGCCATAATGTAACTATTTCCCAATGAATGAGAGAAGTAGGGAGTTTTGTTCGCTTCTCCCTAAAAGAGGCATGTTTTTTTCTTATACAAGTAGCAGTTTCCTTTGCAATAGCTTCCACCCAGTACCAAATCATCCCTTTATTTCTCATTACAAGGTCAGCAGCTCCACCTTATCTTCAGAGCCCTTATCACTCCCAGCAGACTGTCTCTCCCACATGCTAAATTCATAGCAGAAGTGGTGAGCCATATTCTTTTCATTAAGGCCTAGATGGGAGACAGTCAGGTGTCAAGCAGGGTGATCCTCACTCAGATGCCACACTGGCCACATCAGACAGCTTGCTTTAAAGCAAGGAAAGGCTCAGGTGTACATGTTCTGCCCAGCAGCAGAGGCAGCTAACAAAGAGCATATAAGACTGTATTCACAGGACTTTCACCAATAGGTTAAGGAAAGCATTTATTTCCCTTCATATTGAACACTTGCTAGACCATACATGGATCAGCTCTGGATATGTCAGCACAAGATAGATGTTGACAAACTGGTCAGGTTCAGTCTAGGGCCACCAAGGGCCTCAGTAGGCTGAAGGACGTGCCCTGCAGGAGAGGTTGAGGAGCTGGGGCTTGTTCAGTTTGGAGAGATTTGAGAGAACTAACAAACAGCCCTCTATCCAGTACAAAGATGAGATGGAGCCAAGCTTTTTTCTGAAGTACGTAGAAGGATAAAAGGAAACAATACTTTTTAAATTAAATGGAAACAAAAGAGTCTTCCCTACTTAGTGCACCTATTGCAGCCCTTGCCCAGAGGAGTGGTCCAGACTCCACACTCTGAGGTTTTCAAAACCCAATTGGACAAAGCCCTGAGCGGTCCAACCTAAGTTCAATTCTGACCTTACTTTGAGTAGGACATTGGACTTCTGAGGGACATATTGAGCACCCTTCCAGTCTGAAGGATTCAATTTTTTTTAATTTGCCCTCAAAACTACAGCACCAATGTCTTTAACTTTTAATCCCATCCAGACATTCAAATATAGCGGACATCTCAAGAGCTAAATAAAATGGGACAGCTCTGAAAAACTAAACCTGTTCCTTAATCTCACACCTACACAAAAATCAATAGTTATATCTGGGGGAATCTTTCCTCTCTTCATCCTACACAAAGGCAATGTCCCTCTGCCCTCTAGAGAGAGCATCCTTTCCTGAGGACAGATGCACTATTTGACCTTTCACTCTTGTTTACTGTATTACAGCTCTACAACTACCCTCACTCTATGATTTGACAGCTTTGTTCTCTTGCCAGAGAAGGAAGAAGTTTCTCTGCTATGACATGAAGAGATGTCACTTTTGTATTCCTGTCATTTTCCCCAGACGCACATCACTCTCCCAGTCTCTGAGGGAATGTGCACATTCGTACAAAGTTGGAAACAAATATGCCTGAATCAGCCCCCTAGACTGGGCATGCATACACAGCCTTGTGCTAACACACCCACCCACTCAAAGATTAACTAAATTTTGACCTGATTGCATCCAATTAACCTGAATTTCTCACTTTCTTGCAAAGCAGTTTCCTTCGCAAGCCTGTTGGCCTTTACCTTGTGGCTATATTGTAACTGTTATGCCCTAGAAAAATGCAATGCAATGAGAGAAAAATAAAGCAAAGAGCATAAATGGAAGGAAAATGAGATAGAAGAAGCAGGAAGATGTGTAAATAGAACAAAGAAAAAAGACAAACATGAAGAAAAAGCAAAGCTAAATAAGGCACAGAAGCAAAATATGTAAATCTGATAAAAGTCATGGAGGTGCAGTGGATCGAAGAAGAATTACAGAAATATATTTGGACCAAGAGGAAAAGGCTTCAGTCTGGAGGGCAGAGGAGACAACACAAAGCCAAACCCACAGACCTAATTAGAAGACATATTAGAGAAAGCTACAAGCTATAATCAACACAGCTTGTGTTCCTATAGCCATCACTCCCCAGTGCTTCCCAGACAGCTGCCAGTCTCCTTCATTGCAGGTGCATCTCTGGCACAGCAGATCCAGGATGAGCTGGGACATCACATCCCATGGTGACATAGCAGAAAGAATGGGGGCAGATGAAGATGGAAAGAGAGCAAACCAGAAATGGTATTAATGAGACCAAGCCCATTTATCAAACAAAGCAGGAAAGAAATAGAGACTTATTTTTGGATAATGCTTCTGAAGTGAATAACTCTGCCCCCTCCCTGCTTGGTCCTCTAGCCCACCTCCCTCCCTCAGTTCACTGCTCTATTTTGGGTATAATTACACACTGTGCACAGGGACAGAACACACCAAGATCTGCCCTAGTGCAGAATTCAAACTCTTCTATTTTACCTTTCCCCCTTTTGATTTCACACAAGGTTATTAAAAGAAGAAAAAGAAAATATTTTTCTCAGATTAACCAGAACACCATTTGTTTTTCCCCTGCCTTCAATCAGGTCTCTGTGCCTCAGTGTCAAAGCAGTTCTGCCAATCACGAACAAAGATTTTATGATGTAATATTTTTTTTAGCTCCTTTTAAAAGAGGACAGACGGAAAGGGGAAAAATGTAAACAACTGTAAAGTTAAAAAAAGGTCAACCAAGAAGACAAGAAGGGGGAAAGGATATATTGAATTTTTCTGCAACAAAACAAAGGATCTCACCCAGATACTGGAAACCTTTTCTTCTGCTCTGGGCATGTCCCCCCAATATCTCTGGAGTCCACCTGACAAGACCAGGTAGTCACTCTTGGTGCAACAGGAAGGTGTGCCAGGTCTGGTGCATATCCTCGGCTATTGAGGTGGGAGGTGGCAGCACGGAGAGACCTGCAGGCAGTGACAGGCCAGAGACAAGCCCATCCCATACAGAGACCACCTCACGTCAAGAGACCAGCATCCCTCCTACAGCCCTGGGTTGCCCCCTGCAAGAGGTGCAAACCTCATTTGGAGACAACCTGATGAGGAGAGGAGAGCACCAGTTTTGAGGATAGCACACAGCAATGACTATGATCAGGCTAAAATAAATTTGCTCTTCCCAAGTCACAGGTCAGAAGTGCCAAGAGCCCACATAAGATTAAAGAGAAGCTGGCACCACCACAAAAAAGCTGTGCTGATGGTACCCAGGATAGACTCACAGTTTCTACACACTTCTTGTTGCAAAATAAAGCCTCTCTTTGCCCAGTCATCCAGCTCCAAAGTGTTCCTCTGTTGTCTGACACCTTACAATTAGCATTATTAATTGCACAACTGCAGTGCTTACATGCCCTGGTCTAGTCAGGGCCCATATCTCAGATGCTACACAAAGGAAAAAAAGAGGAATTATGATTTCCCTCCACCACAAACCACCAAGCAAATCTCAGCAGCAATATGAAATTGGGGTGGAGGGGGTGGGTGTTCCTCTGCAACCTTTAAGAGCAGGAAATGCAATCCCTCCTTGCAGCCAGCTCCCAGCAAAGCAGGCATATGTGGCTTTCAGATGAAGGGGAAGATGACAAAACAAGGCACAGGGCACAGACAGATGTCAAGACAAGGAGCCTTTTTTGTGCTGAGAGGTACTGGTGTGGGGCCTTCCTCCTTTAGTCTTTATCAATGGAAAGATGAATCAGTAGATGCATATGACAGACTTAAAGCTCAAATATGTCAGTCTGAGGAAATATGGTTCTTTAGTGAAGAGATTAGACTTATACACAGAATACAAAAGGACTGAGCAAATCACAGACTCATGTGCAAAACTGATTTAACCTTAACCCAAGCCACAGAGATTTTGAAAAAAATCTGTGAAATGCAAATTCATTTTACAATTAAATGCAAATTTAGGATCGAGACAGCAGAGGCAGCTATTCCAGGTGACATCGTTCGGAAAAGAGACAAAGAAATCCCCAGAGCCAAAATATACAGAAAACTAAAACAATCACAGATCATCAAACTAGAAATACAAAAGGCCAACTCCACATCTCATCACAGCCAAATAAAGATCCTCTGCTGCAGCTGTAACAAGCTTTACACTAACAGGAAAATAAAACCAGAAAACGCTTAGCATTTAGTCAATTACATCATCAGTGCTTACACACAAGAAATGCTTTCTCAAAATTACATTACAGCTATAGACAAAACTTCCTGCATGCTTGGGCAGTACTGGGACTGTGATCCACATGTTTTGATAACTGTGGTGACCACAGTACAAACTGCTTCAGGAGCTGTGGGTCCCTTCTGGCTCAGGATATTCTACGATTCTGTGATTGCAGCTACAGCTTAATAGAGCCAGAACTCTATCTTGTTATGCCAGACTCTGGTGCTCTGAGCAGCATTGATCATCGAAAGTAAATAGCATATCTAAGGAAAATGCTCAGAAATGGTAAGGCAAGGCATGTTGCTTATTCAGGGCTCAAAGTACAAGTGCAAATAACCATTTCCACCCTGGTCACAGAGGAAAAAAAATAGCAGTAGCACTTGGTGACAACTTTCCATACAGTGCACACAGATTAATGTGTTGTATCTGGATACCTGCGTCACTGCAGTGCCAGACACAGGGATATGGGCTGCAGGTTGCTTCTGGTGCAGCATGGCTGTCTGCAAGGCCCTGCAGAGAAATACAGAGATCCTCTGTGGAATAGCCCTCCCTTCATAAACTGCATTAAGATGGAGGGTAATCACCACTGAGTCACTCAGACAGGGTTGGAAAACAAACTCCAAGCAGGAGGAAGAGGAGGTGGAAGCAGCCTTCAGGCTGGAGGTCGTCTGTCAGATGCATTTCAGAGGCAGAGCCTCCAGGAAAAATAGTTTTTAAAAATAAATTTGAAGAAAATCTCACCTCTGTTGTGGACAAATATTCATCTTCCAAGCTGCATGGATAGCTGACGGATGAGCATTACCCCTCTGCTGACGTTAAAGCAGATGAGTAGCAGACTCCCAAAGCACAGGAGCTCTGCAGGGAGCAGGGGCTCCCTTGCTTGCATCTGTTCCAAGGCTGAACAGCCATGTTCAGCTAGGTCCCTGCTGTCTGCTAAACTGAGTGCACATGGCAGGATTTCTGCTGCAAAGACCTTTGTGCGGTCTTTTAATCCATGTGACCTCCTTGCAGTAGCTTTGCTTTGATACCTCTGCTTCTCTGCCAAGAGGCACTCAAGTAGGATCGAGGGATTCAAGAGATGGATGGCACAGACACCTAGGCACTTTCCTTAAGGAGACAGAGCTAAAAATTTATATCCCCCAGAAAGCAAAAACTGTAGCAGTAGAGAAAGTCTGAAGAGTTGTAGAAAAAGTAAAGCTTCCTGTAAAGCCAGTTTATGGCTGTTGCTGAAAGTGTGAACACTGCCTGAGAAAACCCACTGCTGAAGAGAAAAGCCAAGTTCCCAAAAGACACAGAAGAAAATTTATA